>JAZGSX010000034.1:67500-278200 GCA_039519185.1 Astragalus membranaceus
GACCCCTTACTATCTCTAGCGGTTCATTATGCCTTGTTTTGAACTCGTGGTCCTAAAAAGCAACCACGTGGAAATACATTTAGTTCCGGTAACCTTCATCCTCATGGCCCTCCTAAGCGACACATGAAGCATGCAATCTTTGTTCCATGTTTTTAGCATAACACCTCAGTCTACCTATTTTATAGGCATCTCTTGACTTTGGTGAACCCATCCCGCTATTTCTAGTGGGGGAAACATTCTTGAGTCTAGGTTTTGGGGCTCATGACTTCCCCTCCCCTAGTATGCTAACCTCTTAGGGTCGTCACCCTTTTTCCTCTTGTATTTATTATACATTAACAGTCTGTGTACCCGCAATGGGCTGTTAGTCATTTCAGTCAAGTACCATGTACCATATCAGTCAATTACAGTGTATAATATCAGTGAAATACCATGTATTATTATCATTCTTGACATATGCGCTCTCGCGTTCTCTAAGTGCGGTTTTCCATTTTATTCATAACACACAAACTTTCCTTCGAACATGTTCAATCTCCTACCATTGTTACCTTTACATTGTTGTGGAACCTTGGGGAATGGGTTAGAAGAGGATTGGAACCATTTGGAATGGATAAAAGGTAATTTGAAATTGAAGGTCAGAAAGTCTCACACGACCCGTGCATGTAGGCGCACGACCCGTGCGTTTTTGAACAGTTTGCAGAAGATTTCCAGAAAGATACGCACGACCCGTGCGACTTGGCGCACGATCCGTGCGTTATCCACTGAAGTTTTAGAAAGTTCCAGAGACATACGCACGACCCGTGCGACTAGGCGCACGATCCGTGCGTGTTTTAAAAATCCAGTTCTTGTCGTATCAGATGGAGGCGCACGACCCGTGCCCAGAGGCACACGATCCGTGTGTCTCCATCAGTTTCCAGAAAACAGGTTTTTCATGTGTTATTCCATTCCGATCGAGACCCAAACTCAAACACACATAGAAATAGTATATTATAGCAATGTATGTCAGTTCAATCCAGCACATCCAAACAACCGATCAAGAGTTTTCATAATTTGAATCACAATCTTTTCAATAAAACGGTATTCGAAAAAGCGAAGACTCGGAAACACAAACATATTCCCTAAGCGAGTTATAGAACTCACCCGAAGTGATGAAAATCACTCAACGACGAATCTCACAGCTGACACGTTCGAATAGCCTCACGAACCGTCTCCGAACTCGCTCTAAAACTGAACCCGAACTTCCCAAGGATCTAAGACTCGAACTCAACAACTCAATCTTTCTCTTAGCTGCTCTATTTCATGTTACAGGTACTGAATATGGTTTCACAGTTGTTCAAGCCAACATGCATGGCTGAAATCTTCACTTCTACAAAGATGGAGCTCTAGCACTTAGAAATGGTGAAAAGGGATTGGGAGTTGTGATGGTGAAGGTGTTTATATCAGGAGATAAAGGAGGAAAATCTGATTTGGATGATGGAATTATATGGAACATGGATTCAGGAAAAAATCTGGTTCTCCTCTCCTCTCCCTCTCTTCTTCCTCACGCCCCTCTCTTCTCTTTCTCTCTTGTTTCTGATTTCCAGAATTTGCTCAAGTGTTTTGGTTTGGTTTTTCAGCTGGGACAATCATATATATATATGGTATGGTTAAAAGACAGGTTTGCCCTTCACTTAACCTTTTTGTCCCCTATGACTCCCATTAATTACTATCTTTATACCTTATTTTGATTATGCATGACTACCATTATTTATTTCAACTTCATATAATCACATGGCCTATGCAAATAACTTAATTCATGATGAACCTTTTGCGCTAGATACTCGACTTAACCGATGATTACCTTAACCTTTCCGCTAATTTATTAGCGTAAAAATCAGAGTTTCAAATTTATTAGCGTAAAAATCAGAGTTTCAAATTTTTGTTACATCACAAGGGATGTCACACTTACTTCGTTAAACATCACACGCCAAATTACTCGCTTTTGGAAAACAACCTTATAACACTTTCAAAACGTCATTGTCAATTAAAATACAACTTCACAGCGGAAAATCCAACAAGTTTAATCATAAAGACATTGCAACTATGCAAGGCTTACATTACTAGAATCCAACCACCACAACAATCCTAAGTAACATAAACAACGTCATTCCCCTCCCCCTAGTGTTACATAATCAGAGCAGACGACCCGACTGGAATTAGTGAAGGTACCTAGTCCTTCACTCGCGATCACCTGCACGTTACCACATAGGGGTAACATTCAAACAGAAGGGTGAGTCCAATTCAATTCATATAATAAATCATATGATAAATAATAAGTCAAGTCACAGCTCTAAAATAAGCACACCACAATCATCAATCACATCACTACAATAACTCATAAATAATCACATCACAATCATCGATCACATCACTACAATAACTCATAAATAATCACATCACAATCATCGATCACATCACTACAATAACTCATAAATAATCACATCACAATCATCGATCACATCACTACAATAACTCATAAATAATCACATCACAATCATCGATCACATCACTACAATAACTCATAAATAATCACATCACAATCATCGATCACATCACTACAATAACTCATCACTATGTCATGTGGGCATATGAAATGCAACCCACTCGCGGGCATATGCATGAGGTACCTTTTCACAAACGTCGCTTAGCCATTATGGCCTCATCGTCACTTAGCCTTTTGGGCCTCAAAACGTCACTGGGTTTATGCTTATGGGATGCATGAGACACTATAACATGCACCACGCACAAATCACACAATTACGGTCAACCATGTGACCCGTCACTTACCCATTTGTTCACAAGAAGCACAGCACCTGTCAATTCACAATTTACACAACAACATCACTTAGCCATTTAGGCCTTAACATCACTTAGCCATTCAGGCCTCAAACGTCACTGGGTTTCATCGTCACTTATACATAAACATCATCACTCAAACAATAGCCACTGAGGGCAAAAACGTCATTTACTAGCCACCAAGGGCATCATCGTCATTTACACATCATTATAAATAATATTAGCCACTAAGGGCAAAACAGTCATTTACACGTCATTATAAATAATATTAGCCACTAAGGGCAGAACAGTCATTTACACGTCATTATAAATAATATTAGCCACTAAGGGCAACACAGTCATTTAACTAGCCACTAGGGGCATCATCGTCGAAATCATCATTTTTGACACTAAATCGTTAACGCCACTGGTCATACGCAAAAGAGAGTTTTCAAAGACACCAAACGCGTTTTCAATATCACAGCAACGACCACGAGGGACAGCCACTTGGGCGCCCAGCAACCTTCTGAAATTATAAGATTTTATTTTTAAAAATGAAACACACAGATAGACAACTGAAAATGCTTCACAATGCTTTTTGAATCGTTCAAAACGGACATCCGGGTCAAAAGATATAGCGAAAACAGTTTTCGAAAATATTTTGGGACATCCTGAAAACTGGCGCCATGGGCACCCAGCGCCCAGGCATCTGGCGCCCAGCGCCTAGCAAAAGGCATCACACGCACGCACACGCCCGGGCGCTCAGCGCCCAGCGCCTTGGCGCAGCACACAACACACGCACACGGGCGCTCAGCGCCCAGCGCTGGCCCCCAGCGCCCAGCGCTACGCACACACACACGCGCACGGGCGCTTAGCGCTACGCACACACACACGCGCATGGTCATGACTAATCTAGGCTATCACTACTTAGGATCTATCATAGGAATTATTATAGAAATCGATAGAACTCCCCTTACCTCATATTCGAGGAGTAGGAGCCCTCGAGACGATCACGAACAGAACCACGGCAACAATCCACGATCCTTTCCTCTCTTGGTGGCGCGACCTCTCTTCTCTTCTTCTCCTCTCCAATGGCGCGCCTCTCTTCTCTCTATGCTCTTTCTCTCAATTTCGCAAAAGCCAACCAAAAACCCTAACCCCTCTAGGCGCCTATTCGCATATGACTAGATTCATGGGCTTGGGCTTCTCACTTAAGCCCAAGTCCATCTAATTTGGCACCTCCATCTTCTAATGCCACCTACACATAATAATATAATTTCTAATAATTAACTTATATCCCCTTAATTAATTTAAATTCCTAAATACTTAATCAAATAAATTAATTAAATATTTTAGGGTGTTACAATTGGGAGTTGTGATGGTGAAGGTGTTTATATCAGGAGATAGAGGAGGAAAATCTGATTTGGATGATGGAATTATATGGAACATGCATTCAGGAAAAAATCTGGTTCTCCTCTCCTCTCCCTCTCTTCTTCCTCACGCCCCTCTCTTCTCTTTCTCTCTTGTTTCTGATTTCCAGAATTTGCTCAAGTGTTTTGGTTTGGTTTTTCAGCTGGGACAATCATATATATATATGGTATGGTTAAAAGACAGGTTTGCCCTTCACTTAACCTTTTTGTCCCCTATGACTCCCATTAATTACTATCTTTATACCTTATTTTGATTATGCATGACTACCATTATTTATTTCAACTTCATATAATCACATGGCCTATGCAATTAACTTAATTCATGATGAACCTTTTGCGCTAGATACTCGACTTAGCCGATGATTACCTTAACCTTTCTGCTAATTTAAATAAATTAAATTAGCTAGTTAGGGGATGTTACAATCACCCCAACTTTTAAAATTTTGTCCTCAAAATTGACAAAACTTACCTTACTCGAACAAAGATGGATATTTCTCCCGCATGCTCTCCTCTACTTCCCATGTTGCTTCGTCTGGGGATACACCGTCCCAAAGCACCTTGACAATAGGAATTGATCTCGTTCGGAGCGTTTTCTCGCCACGCTCGATGATTCCTATTGGAGTAGGATGATAAGATAGATCCGGTCTGATGTCAATCGATTCATAACTTAATGGTTGATTCGGATCATGAATATACTTTCTTAACTGCGATACATCAAACACATCATGTAATCTGGACAGTTCCGGAGGTAATGCAATGCGATACGCTACCGGCCCAACTCGCTCGACAATCTGGAAGGGTCCGACATACCGAGGACTGAGCTTCTTCGCTCGCAAAGCAATACCGGTTCCGATGGTTGGAGAAAGTCTCAAAAAGACATGGTCTCCTTCTTCGAATTCTAACGGCCTTCTTCTTTTATCCGCGTAACTCTTTTGTCGACTCTGCGCGGCTTTCATCCTTTCTCTTATTTGACGGATCTTCTCCGTAGTCTCACGGACCAAATCCGGTCCCAATAACCTCTGCTCACCTACATCCCACCAACACAATGGTGTTCTACACTTCCTGCCATACAATGCCTCATATGGAGCCATTCCGATGCTAGAATGGTAACTGTTGTTCTATGAGAATTCCACCAATGGAAGATGATCCTCCCATCTGCCTCCACTATCAAGTACACAAGCTCTCAACATATCCTCCAATGTCTGGATTGTCCTCTCAGTCTGCCCGTCTGTCTGAGGATGGTAAGCGGTGCTAACACACACCATTGTTCCCAACGCCATATTCAATGCTCTCCAAAATCGAGATGTGAACTTGGGATCTCGATCACAGATGATACTTGTAGGGATTCCATGCAACTTCACAATATTCTTGAGATATTCATCTGCTAACCTAGCAACCTTGTGAGTCGAACGCACTGGAATAAAATGAGCGGACTTGGTCAGGCGATCCACCACTACCCAAATAGAATCATTTCCGGTTTGGGACCGTGGTAATCCCATGACAAAATCCATAGATATGCTTTCCCATTTCCACTCAGGTACATTCAACGCTTGTAACTGGCCACCTGGCTTCTGGTGCTCTATCTTAACCTTTTGACAAGTCAAGCATCGAGACACGAACTCTGCAATATCCACTTTCATACCCGGCCACCAGTACAACTGCCTTAAATCTCGATACATCTTGGTAGACCCAGGATGTATTGAGAATTGACTCTTATGAGCCTCCTCTAACACTTGCCTCTTCACATCCTCATCATTCGGCACACAGATTCTGCCATCAAAACAAATTACACCATCACCGTTTTCGGTGTAGTTCGGCAATCTTTTCTGCGCTTGCAGTTCTACATCACCTTCTTGGGCTGAGCGAATTAGATCTCTCAAGGGACTTGAAATCCGAATGTGACTCAACACCAACCTGCCCCTTCTTGCCTTCACTCTCAAATGGAGATCTCTAAACGATTCCAACAAGGACATCTCGTGCATCATTAACGCTGCAGTATGGATAGACTTTCGGCTTAAAGCATCGGCCACAACATTAGCCTTACCAGGATGGTACTTCAATTCAAAATCGTAATCCTTCAGGAACTCTACCCATCTCCTCTGTCTGTTGTTCAGCTCCTTTTGGTCAAACAAATACTTAAGGCTCTTGTGGTCACTAAAGACTTCGAAACGAGACCCATACAGGTAATATCTCCAAATCTTTAGGGCAAACACAATCGCTGCCAACTCTAAATCATGAGTTGGGTAATTCTCTTCATGCGGCTTCAACTGCCTGGAGGCATAAGCAACTACTTGTTGATTCTGCATCAGGACACATCCCAAACCCTTACCAGAAGCGTCGCAATAGATCTGGAATCCTACTGACGGATCCGGAAGAATCAGGATAGATGCAGAAGTCAAACGATCCTTCAATTCCGCAAAACAATTTCTACAGTCTGAGTCCAAAACAAACGGCTGGCCCTTGCGAGTTAACCGAGTGAGTGGAAGAACCAGCTGGGAAAATCCTTGAATGAATCTTCGATAATACCCGGCTAATCCCAAGAAACTTCTTACCTCAGTAACTGTAGACGGCTGCTCCCAGTCTACCACCGCTTCGATCTTACTGGGGTCCACTGCAACACCTTCCTGAGATATCACATGACCCAGAAACTTAACTTCGGGCATCCAAAAATCACATTTGGATGGCTTAGCATACAACTTCTTCTCTCGGAGTACGTTCAGAACAATTCGGAGATGTTGCACATGCTCCTCAATCGTCTTAGAGAACACCAAGATATCATCAATGAACACTACCACAAACTGATCCAGATAGGGATTAAAAATCCGATTCATATAATCCATGAATACGGCTGGAGCATTGGTCAAACCGAAGGGCATCACTACAAATTCATAGTGTCCATATCTCGTACAGAAAGCGGTCTTCGGAACGTCCAAAGCTCGAACCCTGATTTGGTGATAGCTGGACCTCAAATCAATCTTCGAAAATACGGAAGCTCCCCTCAATTGATCCAGCAAATCATCAATTCTCGGCAGAGGGTACTTATTCTTGATAGTCACCTTATTCAACTGACGATAATCGATACACAATCTCATACTTCCGTCCTTCTTCTTAACAAGCAACACTGGAGCACCCCATGGTGAGGCACTTGGCCGGATAAACCTTTTGGAAATTAGCTCTTCCAGTTGAACTTTCAATTCCCTCAACTCTAATGGCGACATTCTATAAGGGGCTATAGAAATAGGTCCAGTGCCCGGAACCAACTCTATAGAGAACTCCACCTCACGATCCGGAGGAAACGAAGGAACTTCATCGGGAAACACATCAAGAAATTCATTAACAACTTGCACAGAAGATAAATCCTGACGTGTCTCAGTGGATGCAGACAGCATCATGACGTAAGCTTCCGCGCCTTGGAACAGATAATTACTGGCCGAAGTGAAAGAAATAACAGCTTCAGAATTGGGCGGTTGTAGCTCTACTGACTCGGAGGCAAAACCGATAGTTCGATGGAAGCAATCTATAGTTACATGGTTGGCCGTCATCCAACTCATTCCTAGGACGACATCCATGCCCTTCATTGGTAAACAAATGAAGTCTACTACAAAATTCCTGTCTCCAATGGATAGAAGACAATTTTCACATATCGCTTGGGTCTGAACACTACCCTCAGCAGCAGTCTTAATGGAGATTGGTTGAGGCAAAGGAGTTAAAGCCAATCCCAACCGTTCAGCACAAACTTTGGATATAAAACAATGGGTCGCACCCGAATCATATAATATACTAACGAAATTATTAAAAAGAGATCCCATACCCCTTAGTAGATTATCTGACGGTGTGACCTTCTGGGCGTCCAAGGTGTAAACTCTCCCATGCGTTGTAGTAGTAGCAGGGTTACTTCCTTGACTCTTCTCCTTCTCTGGGCAGTCCCGTGCAAAATGACCGTCTTTCTTGCAGAAATAACACTGGTTGGATCCCATCTGGCATTTACCCTGATGGTACTTTACACAGTTGGAACATGTACTGAACCTTGAGGAGTTCGATGACTGAACCTGTTTCCCTTTGTTGGAGTTGTGCCTGGGACCCGTGTGATTGTTGGATGATCCAACATTCTTCTTATTCTGATGGAATACTTTCCTGCTTGCATATAACCTCTTCAAGTCACTCTCAGCTATGTGTGCTTGTTGAACCATGGCAGCATAGTTAGTATAAGCAAAAGAACTCAAACTCTGAGTAATGTCTTCCCTTAGCCCATACTTGAACCTTTCGGTTTTCCACTTGTCATTGGGAGGATACCCGGCCAAACCGAAGAATTGATATAACTCTTCAAACTTAGCCGCGTACTGACCCACAGTTGAACTTCCTTGAGTGAGAGTCAGAAATTCGTTCTCCTTGTCGAACCCCATGGCTGTCGGAAAGAACTGCTCCAAAAATACCTGCTTGAAATGTTCCCAAGTCTGGGGAGTATCCATAGTTACCATCATGGCTTTGGTATTAGTCCACCAGTTGTTAGCTTCACCTTTCAGCATATGAGTTGCCAATCTCAGCTTGTCATCATCAGTGACTTGCATAGCTACGAAAATCTTCTCTATATCATCTAGCCAATGCTGGGCTTCCATGACATCCGGTCCTCCTCTGAACTCGGACGGCTTCATTTTTAGGAATTCAGAGAAAACCCTCCTTGGGTCAACTTGAGGCTCGGGGACTTGCTGGGGCTGAGCTTGAGCATTCTGTTGCATCTGCAACATATCTTCCATCATCTTCTGCTGTCTCTCGATCACGTTCTGCATCCATGCCGAATGCGGATCAATCGGTGGGTTATTCCTCGATCCTCCTGCCATAATTCTGCAAATGATACACCAAGTATTAAGTTGATCAGTCTCAATGTCTCTTAGTATCATAAGAAGCAAGATAGCAGAGTTACTCGAGGGACAAAACCACCCTAACTGTCTAAGCCCGACTAGGTCGAACTGCTCTGATACCATAATGTAACACCCCGATAAATTCTAACATATAGAATCACTGAAATGCACTAAATGGCATACATCAGAGTAACTTCCTGTTATTGAAATATTGAACACAACTAAAACTTTAGATAATACATAACAACTGGTTCTCCGAACCTCATAAACTTTCCGAAAAGTACTTAAGTTCCAAAACTTAAGACTTGTACATAATCCTGGTGTTCAATACTCAAAACATAAAGTAGCGGAAACGATTTTACAACTTAACAATGAAAGTTATGCAATCGGAACATAGAAACAATAAACGGAACAAAGGTCTAAAACATCAAACTAGGTCTTCAATGACTCCAAGAGTCACACCAGCTAACCATACTTTATCGCCTTTGCTTTCCCCTATTTCTCTGTAAAATCCACAAATATGAAGGGTGAGATAAACATTATCTCAGTGAGTCCTATCGAGACCCCTTACTATCTCTAGCGGTTCATTATGCCTTGTTTTGAACTCATGGTCCTAAAAAGCAACCACGTGGAAATACATTTAGTTCCGGTAACCTTCATCCTCATGGCCCTCCTAAGCGACACATGAAGCATGCAATCTTTGTTCCATGTTTTTAGCATAACACCTCAGTCTACCTATTTTATAGGCATCTCTTGACTTTGGTGAACCCATCCCGCTATTTCTAGTGGGGGAAACATTCTTGAGTCTAGGTTTTGGGGCTCATGACTTCCCCTCCCCTAGTATGCTAACCTCTTAGGGTCGTCACCCTTTTTCCTCTTGTATTTATTATACATTAACAGTCTGTGTACCCGCAATGGGCTGTTAGTCATTTCAGTCAAGTACCATGTACCATATCAGTCAATTACAGTGTATAATATCAGTGAAATACCATGTATTATTATCATTCTTGACATATGCGCTCTCGCGTTCTCTAAGTGCGGTTTTCCATTTTATTCATAACACACAAACTTTCCTTCGAACATGTTCAATCTCCTACCATTGTTACCTTTACATTGTTGTGGAACCTTGGGGAATGGGTTAGAAGAGGATTGGAACCATTTGGAATGGATAAAAGGTAATTTGAAATTGAAGGTCAGAAAGTCTCACACGACCCGTGCATGTAGGCGCACGACCCGTGCGTTTTTGAACAGTTTGCAGAAGATTTCCAGAAAGATACGCACGACCCGTGCGACTTGGTGCACGATCCGTGCGTTATCCACTGAAGTTTTAGAAAGTTCCAGAGACATACGCACGACCCGTGCGACTAGGCGCACGATCCGTGCGTGTTTTAAAAATCCAGTTCTTGTCGTATCAGATGGAGGCGCACGACCCGTGCCCAGAGGCACACGATCCGTGTGTCTCCATCAGTTTCCAGAAAACAGGTTTTTCATGTGTTATTCCATTCTGATCGAGACCCAAACTCAAACACACATAGAAATAGTATATTATAGCAATGTATGTCAGTTCAATCCAGCACATCCAAACAACCGATCAAGAGTTTTCATAATTTGAATCACAATCTTTTCAATAAAACGGTTTTCGAAAAAGCGAAGACTCGGAAACACAAACATATTCCCTAAGCGAGTTATAGAACTCACCCGAAGTGATGAAAATCACTCAACGACGAATCTCACAGCTGACACGTTCGAATAGCCTCACGAACCGTCTCCGAACTCGCTCTAAAACTGAACCCGAACTTCCCAAGGATCTAAGACTCGAACTCAACAACTCAATCTTTCTCTTAGCTGCTCTATTTCGTGTTACAGGTACTGAATATTGTTTCACAGTTGTTCAAGCCAACATGCATGGCTGAAATCTTCACTTCTACAAAGATGGAGCTTTAGCACTTAGAAATGGTGAAAAGGGATTGGGAGTTGTGATGGTGACGGTGTTTATATCAGGAGATAGAGGAGGAAAATCTGATTTGGATGATGGAATTATATGGAACATGCATTCAGGTAAAAATCTGGTTCTCCTCTCCTCTCCCTCTCTTCTTCCTCACGCCCCTCTCTTCTCTTTCTCTCTTGTTTCTGATTTCCAGAATTTGCTCAAGTGTTTTGGTTTGGTTTTTCAGCTGGGACAATCATATATATATATATATGGTATGGTTAAAAGACAGGTTTGCCCTTCACTTAACCTTTTTGTCCCCTATGACTCCCATTAATTACTATCTTTATACCTTATTTTGGTGAAATTGATGTTGTAAGTCTAGGAGGGTCTAAGTATGTCTTTGTAATTGTTGATGATTATTCTAGATATACTTGGGTTATTCTACTTGCAAATAAAGGTGATGTTTTTAATGTGTTTGCTAAGTTGTGCAGAAAGTTACAAAATGAGAAAAACTTAGCCATCAAAGAAATTAGAAGTGATCATGGAGGAGAGTACGAAAATTCATCATTCAAGACTTGGTGTGAAAAGTATGGTGTTCATCATAACTTTTCAGCTCCAAGGTGTAACACCCCCTTTTACTAATTATAAATAAACACGCAATTATCAGAGTCACCACGAGGGCGCTACATTTTTCACCACATAAAAACTCCAAAGTGTAACACCCCGGTATATTTAACATGTAAAAATACCCAAGTGCACCAAAGTATAAACATCAGAGATAATAATTCCTGCTCAGACACTGAATACCACCATAAAATTTTTCTGAAATACAACATAACCATCTTATATACAGATAAGACCATAACTGTCAGCAACTGTGGTAATCAGAGTCATACAAGGAAGCGGAAAGAAAGATAAACAAAACACTAATGCCATAGTGTTGTGGTACATAGACAATAGAAGGAAAATAAACTTGAACATAAAGCTAAGTCATCATCCTTCACCCGGGGCCACCTACTCGTGCCTCTGAGGTTTCTGCTGTCCCTGTTTATCTGTAAAACAACAACATTTAAACAGTGAGATACAATCTCAGTGAGTTCTACCGAGACCCCTACTAACACTCTCGGTCCAGTTTAAAACATTGTTAACTCGACACGGCATCGACTGCGCGAACGCTAACTCCCGATGATTCACATTATTTTACACATAGCATTTCACCGACTGCCCCAAGACTAAATCCCGGCGAATCTGCTATAACTTAGTGTGTCACCGACTGCCCCAAGACTAAATCCCGGCGAACACACTTCAAAACAACAGTAACGTACCACCGACTGCCCCAAGACTAAATGTAACACCCTAAATGATTTAATTAAGTAATTGATTAAATTATTTAAAGTGTTGCACTAATTTTGATTATATTATAATATGGTATTTTATTTTAATTGAAGGGGATGGCATTGGAAATACCGGAATTACAAGTAACGGCCCAAGAAGCCCAAGCCCGTTGGCTTAGGCGCTCCTTAGGCGCTAAGGGGGTCTAGGTTTCGCCCCAATTGTGCCAAATGAGAGCAAGAGAGTCGAAGGAGAGGAGAAGAGAAAGAAAGTCGAAGGAGAGGAGAAGAGAAGGAAGAAGGCGATCTCAAGCTAAGGTTAGGGTTTCGTTCCTCATTGACTCTAGGTAAGAGTTCCTAGTCCTTTTCTTATTCGATTTTCCTCCTCTTTCAAATGTTTAGTTTTTCGATTTTCCTAACCTTTTCCATTGGTGATCAATTCGTGATGGTCCAAGAGAGAGAGAGAAAGGGCGTGATCGTGAGAAAGGAGAGAAGAAGGAGAAGAGCCCTTGTTGCGGTGATTTGTCGGTGCTTCGGTGGAAAGAGCTCTAGTTTCGTCATAATCAAGGTTAGGGGAGTCTCACTCTATAATAGAGAATATAATAGGTTGTATGTAGATCATAGGGTCTTATTTGATGACATTCGATATTTGTTTGATTGTTAGAATTGGTTGAAATTGATAAATTGTATGAGGAAATCGATTTAAGCTTGAGTTAAGGTTTATGACATGTTGATTTCGTGTTTTTGATATGCAATTGGTGTGTAAGTGTGAAATTGAAGTTGTTGGTATGATCATAACATGTTTTGTGATTTGTTGTTGTGATTTGATTTGGAAAAACATTGGAAATTTGATGTTCGGTCGCATGGGGCGCCAAGTGCCTATCGAAAATGGCGCCCTGTGTACTGTAGCAGTAACTTTTGCTGTATGTTGTTGCTGCCTGGGTACTGTTCTGGCGCCTGGGGTGGCGCCAAGGTGCTGCCTATGTCTAAACATGGCGCACAAATGGTGTTTTGGGCAAAACCTCAGTTTTCTGAACATATTTTCCCTAGCCAAACTTTGTATTCACCTGACCAAATTGTATTTAAAACATTTTGGCTAAAGAATTTTCAGTTGTTCACGCATTGTTTTGAAATGGTCCTATTGGGCATCGTTTTAGCTTGTGTAAAGGGGGCGTTGTGTGCAAATCAGTTTCTGAACATATTTTCCCTAGCAAAATTTTGTATTCACCTGACCAAATTGTATTTTAAGCACTTTGGCTAAAGAATTTCCAGATTTGCACTTGTTGTTTTGAAATGGTCCTATTGGGCATCGTTTTAGCTTGTGTAAAGGGGGCGTTGTGTGCAAATCAGTTTCTGAACATATTTTCCCTAGCCAAATTTTGTATTCACCTGACCAAATTGTATTTTAAGCACTTTGGCTAAAGAATTTCCAGATTTGCACTTGTTGTTTTGAAATGGTCCTATTGGGCATCGTTTTAGCTTGGGTAGAGGGGGCGTTGTGTGCAAATCAGTTTCTGAACATATTTTCCCTAGCCAAACTTTGTATTCACCTGACCAAATTGTATTTTAAGCACTTTGGCTAAAGAGTTTCCAGGTTTGCATGTGTTGTTTTGAAATGGTCCTATTGGGCATCGTTTTAACTTGTGTAAAGGGGGTCTTGTGTGCAAAACGATTTCTGAGCATATTTTCCCGAGCCAAACTTTGTATCCATGTGACCAAATTCTATTTTGAACATTTTGGCTAGAGCGGTTTTAATATTTCAGGTGACCTACTATGGTTGTGCGCGTGTGTGTTGTGTTGGGCGCCAAGTGTGGCCGCCCAGGGCGCCAAGTGGTGCGTCCGTGCTTTGTGTGTTGGTTTCGGTCCTAATAGTGACAGATTGGTCCCTAGTGCTAGCTTATTCATAGAGACGTGATTGAGATGAGAAAATAATGAGTTGATTGATGATGAGGCCATGGGGGCTAAAACTAAGATTAATTAAAGATGTGATATAGGATGTATGGACCGTGTTGTTAAGAATTATGATTGTGGTTTTTGTCATGGAGTCTCATGCATACATAAGGCTGCGGTCTGAGTTTTATATTATGATGATAAGGCTGCGGTCTGAGTTCTAAATTGAAATGATAAGGCTGCGGTCTGAGTTGATATTATGATGATAAGGCTGCGGTCTGGGAAAATGGTACCACATGCATAACTGTATTTCATACATCCTCATGATAAGCATGTGAGTTGTTGATTGTATGAACTATGCTACTGGGTGACTGTATGAGTGCGATGCTATGATGGAATATACTTCTTATTATAGTCTTTATTATATGGTTTGAGACTCACCCTTCTGTTGTTGTTTACCACAGGTAGTCCTGAGTGAAGGCTTACTCCTTTCACTCCCGAGTCGGTCTGCTCTGATACGTGACACCTAGGGGGTGGGCTTAGGAATTCTAGTGTTATTCATTTGCTGTTGAATTTTTATATGCATTGATTTAAGGATTTTTGATGAGGCTGTTGTTCGGCACTTTCGAGATTATGTTATTTTTCCGCTGCGAGACATCTAAATTATAATGTGTGGATTCTGTTGGTGAAGTCAAGAGTACCCTAAATTATCTAATGGTGTTGCGTATTATAAATAGCCGGGTAGAATGGGGTGTTACACTAAATCCGGGTAGAATGGGGTGTTACACTATGATAAATAGCCGGGTAGAATGGGGTGTTACACTAAATCCCGGCGGACGTTACTCAATACTCTTTGACACACCGCCGACTGCCCCAAGACTAAATCCCGGCGAACCCCTATCCAATAACAGTTCCGCTATTGGCCTCAAAGCCTAGGGTAGGGGATCATGACTGCCCCTCCTAGTATGTCAACATGGGTCGTCACCCAAACTCGATATAATATATATATATATATATATATATATACAGTCGTATGAACTCAGAGTTCATCACCTCAAATAACCAGTTGAACACTTAACCCACGCTTTTATTAAACCAAGTTCACACTCGCACTCTAATTTATCCGTTTTCGACACAATTTACAACTTTGGAAACAGTTTATTTTGCCTTAAAACTAGAATATTCAGTTAGGCCTCTGAATAAGCTTTTCAACGCATCTTAGAACACCTCAATCGGGTTCCCGGATCAAAAGATATCGCGAAAACAAAAACAGTGTACAGTTGCTGAAAATCTGCAAAGCGTCGCGACGCGAACTGCTACCGTCGCGACGCGAAAAACGACAGAAACATTTTGCGTGACAAAACTGCACTTGGTCGCGACGTGATGCCCTGCGGGTCGCGACGCGATGGGGGGGGGTCTGTCTGGTGCAGATTTTGCGATTTTCGCGAAATCCGCTATTCTGCTCAATTCCGATTTTAGTTCCGATCGAAAACAGATCCAACAACCAATATAATGAATCCAATACAAACCACACAATCAATCAATCCAATCCAAAACGTAATTTAAACGGATTTTTATCCAAAGCGCTATTTTTCGAATAACGGTTTTTGACTCAAAATTTCTCGGATCTAATCAACGCACAAATTATACCAATCGAACCCAAACAACACCGAACCGCTCCTAACTTCGTTTCGAATTCCCAAACGCGTTCCACCGCTCTTGGCTTCGATCCTAACCATGAATCAATCATTAATTCCAGCACACAACTTGAGATTTCAACAAATCAATTCCAAAAGCCCTAGAAATTCGTAGGCCATGAGAAGGGGCAAAAATTGAGGGGAAACTTACCAAGTTATAGGGTTTTGTAGAGGAGAGGGAGATGATGAGGATGATGAATTTTGGAGGGGGGGGTGGGCTTCAATTCTCTTCTTCCTTTCTCTTCTTCTTTTCTCTTCTTCTTTCTCTCCTTTTCTCTTCTTCTCTTCCTCTTCTTTCTCTTCTGTTCGAATTCCCTTCTTTCTTTCCTTTCTTCTTTTATTTAACACACACACATATTTATTTAATTAATAAATAAGTGGTAGCGTGGTACAATTACCATATCGATCTTAATCCCTTACTTCGAATCCAGAACTTCCTTGATCCGTATTATCCGGTTAATGATCTAATGTCATCAAATAAATAATTTTAGCACTCAATAAATTTTCCAGTCAAGTACTAAATTATTCCTATTGGGTTAACATCCAAATAATTCGCCTAATTATTTTGAGGATGTTACATTCTTCCCCACTTAAAAGAATTTTGTCCTCAAAATTAAACACAACGTACCTCAAGAAAACAAATACGGATACTGAGTCCGCATATCATCCTCCAACTCCCATGTAGCTTCTTCGAGGGAAAAACCATCCCAAACCACCTTGACAATGGGAATTGACTTCGTCCGTAGCGTCCTCTCGCCACGTTCCATGATGTAATGTGGATGAGGTTGGAAAGATAAGTCCGGTCGGAGGTCAATCGTTTCAAAATCTAACGGTTGACTTGGATCAGGAATGTACTTCCGCAACTGAGACACATGGAATACATCATGTAGATTCGACAATGGTGGAGGCAAGGCGATACGGTATGCAAGAGGCCCAACTCGCTCGATAATTTGAAATGGTCCAATATACCGAGGACTGAGTTTCTTCACCCGTAATGCCCTACCTGTGCCAATTGTTGGTGACAATCTCAAAAACACATGATCACCTGACTCAAACTCTAACGGCCTTCTCCGTTTGTCGGCATAACTCTTTTGCCTACTTTGAGCAGCTTTCATTCTTTCCCTGATTTGGCGGATCTTTTCAGTAGTGTCTTGAATCATCTCGGGTCCTAACAATCGGTTCTCACCGACTTCCCACCAACACAATGGAGTTCTACATTTCCTTCCATATAAGGCCTCAAAAGGTGCCATTCCGATACTGGAATGATAACTGTTGTTATATGAGAATTCAACCAATGGAAGATGATCCTCCCATTTCTTCCCGTTATCAAGTACCGAAGCCCTGAGCATATCCTCTAATGTCTGGATGGTTCTCTCAGTCTGCCCATCTGTCTGCGGGTGGTAAGCGGTACTAAGAAGTACTTTAGTCCCCAATGCTTCATTCAGAGCTTTCCAAAATCGAGAAGTGAATTTCGGATCTCGATCCGAAACTATACTGGTAGGAACCCCATGTAACCTCACTATGTTCTTTAAATACACCTCAGCTAACTTGGATACTTTGCTGCTCGAACGGACTGGAATGAAATGAGCTGATTTGGTTAACCGATCGACAACTACCCAAATGGAGTCGTTACCGGCTTGAGACCTTGGCAATGCCATTACAAAATCCATGGAAATGTCTTCCCATTTCCACACTGGTACATCTAGTGGCCGTAGCAGACCAGCAGGCTTCTGGTGTTCTATCTTAACTCTTTGGCAAGTTAAGCATTGAGATACGAATTCAGCAATCTCTAACTTCATTCCATGCCACCAATACATCTGCTTTAAATCTCTATACATCTTGGTGGATCCAGGATGTACAGAAAATAAGCTTCGGTGTGCTTCCTCTAGCACTTGCTTTTTAATATCTTCATTATCGGGCACACAGATCCTACCGTTGAAACAAATCACTCCATCACTATCTTCGGTAAAGTCTGGCAACACTTTTTGTGATTGTAGCTTCACATCAATTTCCTGCGCTAAGCGAATAGAATCCCTCAATGAACTGGAGATCCTTATATTGCTCAGCACTAACCGGTTCTTCCTTGATCTTGCATTCAAATTCAAGTCCCTAAAGGACTCCAACAATTTCATTTCATGCATCATAAACTCTGCTATGTGGATGGACTTCCTACTTAGTGCATCAGCTACAACATTAGCCTTTCCCGGATGATACTTCAATTCGAAGTCATAATCCTTCAGAAATTCCACCCACCTTCTCTGCCTGTTATTCAACTCCTTCTGATCAAACAAATACTTCAAGCTTTTATGATCACTGAAGACTTCGAAACGAGACCCATATAGGTAATGTCTCCAAATCTTCAGTGCGTACACAATAGCTGCCAACTCCAAATCATGAGTCGGATAGTTCTCTTCATGAGTCTTCAACTGTCTGGAGGCATAAGCTACAACTTGTTGGTTCTGCATGAGAACACATCCCAAACCCTTCCCAGAAGCATCGCTGAAAATTTGAAAATCCAAAGACGGATCTGGAAGAATTAGGATTGGAGCAGAAGTTAACCTAACTTTCAACTCTTGAAAACACTCCTCACAATCGGCATCCCAGGTAAACGGTTGGCCCTTACGAGTTAACCGAGTAAGTGGAAGAACCAATTGTGAAAAACCTTGAATAAACCTCCTATAGTAACCAGCTAGACCCAAGAAACTTCTTATCTCAGTAACAGATGTTGGTCGTTCCCAGTTCAATACAGCTTCCACCTTACTGGGATCCACCGCGACTCCCGATTGGGAAATCACGTGTCCCAAAAACTTTACTTCCGGCATCCAGAAGTCACACTTCGACGGCTTGGCATACAATTTCTTTTCCCGGAGTACGTTCAGAACAATGCGGAGATGTTGAACATGGTCCTCAATGGTCTTAGAGTACACCAAGATATCATCAATAAAAACTACCACAAACTGATCGAGATAAGTGTGGAATACTCGGTTCATGTAATCCATGAATACCGCTGGAGCATTAGTCAAACCGAAGGGCATTACTATGAACTCGTAATGTCCATACCTCGTACGGAAAGCTGTCTTCGGAATATCTAAGGCCCGTACATTTATTTGATGATAGCCCGACCTCAGATCAATTTTTGAAAATACCACGGCACCTCGAAGTTGGTCAAGCAAGTCGTCTATCCTTGGCAATGGATATTTGTTCTTAATCGTCACCTTGTTGAGTTGACGGTAGTCAAAACACAATCTCATGCTTCCGTCTTTCTTCTTAACTAGCAACACCGGAGCACCCCATGGAGAGGCACTCGGTCGGATGAACCTTTTTGATATTAATTCTTCAAGTTGGGACTTTAATTCCTTCAATTCTAAAGGAGACATTCTATAAGGAGCAATAGATATTGATCCTGTACCAGGAACCAATTCTATGGAAAATTCCACCTCTCGCTCAGGAGGTAAGGATGAAACCTCTTCTGGAAAGACATCTAGAAATTCATTTACCACTTGCACAGATGACAAATCTAAACCCGTTTCAGTAGAGGCAGACAACATAATAAGAATAGCCTCCGCACCTTGGAATAATGACTGGCTTGCTTCGGTGTAAGAGATCATCACTTCAGAATCTGCCTGTGTCAAGCCTACGGATTCGGAGGCGAAGCTAATGGTTCGGTCGGCACAGTTGATCGTTACATGATTTTCCGCCATCCAATTCATACCCAGAACAATGTCCATACTTCTCATAGGCAAGCAGATAAATTTCATAACAAATTGTCTGTCCCCTATGACAAGTAGGCAATTTTCACACAATGATTGGGTCTGGACACGACCCTTGGCAGCAGTTAGAATAGTTATCGGTTTGGATAGCTCAGATAATGCTAAACCCAACCGATCTACACACGCTTGTGATATAAAACAATGAGTTGCACCAGAATCATATAAAATATTGACTGAGTTATTAAAAAGAGATCCCGTACCCCTCAGTAGATTATCAGTGGGCGTGATGGTTCGAGCATCCAATGTGTTGATTCGTCCCTGCTTAGGAGCATTTGGTGCTCCTTGGAAGTTCCTCCTGGATGGGCACTTATCAGCATAGTGGCCCTCTTCATTACAATGATAGCACCGATTAGATTTCTGCCAACAATCACCGAAATGATACTTTCCACAATTACTACACTTGTGGGGCTTGGTTGAGTCATGGGATTGCACCTGCTTCCCTTTATAATTACTTCCCTTGAATGGCCTGGATGGAGTAGAAGATTCAGCAATCTTTTTCTTACCCTTCCAATAGTCTTTCTTTTCAGCATACATTTTCCTCAGGTCCTCCTCAGCAACATATGCCTGTTGCACTAAGGCAGGATAATTAACCAAAGTGTAAGAACTGAGTCCTTGGTTGACATCAGCTCGGAGACCTTCTTTGAACATTTGCATCTTCCACGTATCATTTGGGGCATACCTCCCCAACTCATAGAACTGAGACAGTCTTTCAAATTTTGCAGCATATTCCCCAACTGACAAATCACCTTGCTTAAGATTCACAAACTCTGCCTGTTTACTCAGCTTCTTCACCGAAGGGAAATACTGCTTCAGAAATAATTCCTTGAAGTTGTCCCAAGTGAGGGGAGTCCCTTGTAGTTCCATCATTTGTCTTGCATTACACCACCAGGTGTGGGCATCATCATCGAGCACATTTGCCGCACATACTACTTTCTCTTCTTCCCCGCATTGCAAGGTTTGAAAAATTTTCTCCATTGAATCAATCCAATAATAAGCAGTCATTGGATCCGGTCCACCCTTGTAAGTCGGGGGCTTCATCTTTTGAAATTGGAAGTATGTCCGGTTAGGATCTTCTTGATGAGGTTGGAAGTTGGGCTGTTGCAGACCCATTTGGTCATGCTGCATTTGCAACATATCCTGCATCATCTTTTGTTGATTCTCAATGACATTCTGCATCCATTCTATGTTTGGATCAACAGGAGGAGGAACGCCTCTACCTCTTCTGGCCATGATTCTGCGAAATATGCACAAAGTATTAAGTTGATCAAGCTCAATGTCAAATAGCATACTAAGAAAATCACGACTGGAAAAAGCAAAGACCCTAAAAGCTAAGTCCGACTAGGTCGAACCGCTCTGATACCAGCTGTAACACCCCGGTATATTTAACATGTAAAAATACCCAAGTGCACCAAAGTATAAACATCAGAGATAATAATTCCTGCTCAGACATTGAATACCACCATAAAATTTTGCTGAAATACAACATAACCATCTTATATACAGAGAAGACCATAACTGTCAGCAACTGTGGTAATCAGAGTCATACAAGGAAGCAGAAAGAAAGATAAACAAAACACTAATGCCATAGTGTTGTGGTACATAGACAATAGAAGGAAAATAAACTTGAACATAAAGCTAAGTCATCATCCTTTACCCGGGGCCACCTACTCGTGCCTCTGAGGTTTCTTCTGTCCCTGTTTATCTGTAAAACAACAACATTTAAACAGTGAGATACAATCTCAGTGAGTTCTACCGAGACCCCTACTAACACTCTCGGTCCAGTTTAAAACATTGTTAACTCGACACGGCATCGACTGCGCGAACGCTAACTCCTGATGATTCACATTATTTTACACATAGCATTTCACCGACTGCCCCAAGACTAAATCCCGACGAATCTGCTTTAACTCAGTGTGTCACCGACTGCCCCAAGACTAAATCCCGGCGAACACACTTCAAAACAACAGTAACGTACCACCGACTGCCCCAAGACTAAATCCCGGCGGACGTTACTCAATACTCTTTGACACACCGCCGACTGCCCCAAGACTAAATCCCGGTGAACCCCTATCCAATAACAGTTCCGCTATTGGCCTCAAAGCCTAGGGTAGGGGATCATGACTGCCCCTCCTAGTATGTCAACATGGGTCGTCACCCAAACTCGATATAATATATATATATAAAGTTGTATGAACTCAGAGTTCATCACCTCAAATAACCAGTTGAACACTTAACCCACACTTTTATAAAACCAAGTTCATACTCGCACTCTAATTTATCCATTTTCGACACAATTTACAACTTTGGAAACAGTTTATTTTGCCTTAAAACTAGAATATTCAGTTAGGCCTCTAAATAAGCTTTTAAACGCATCTTAGAACACCTCAATCGGGTTCCCGGATCAAAAGATATCGCGAAAACAAAAACAGTGTACAGTTGCTGAAAATCTGCAAAGCGTCGCGACGCGAACTGCTACCGTCGCGACGCGAAAAATGACAGAAACATTTTGCGTGACAAAACTGCACTTGGTCGCGACGCGATGCCCTGCGGGTCGCGACGCGATGGGGGGGTCTGTCTGGTGCAGATTTTGCGATTTTCGCGAAATCCGCTATTCCGCTCAATTCCGATTTTAGTTCCGATCGAAAACAGATCCAACAACCAATATAATGAATCCAATACAAACCACACAATCAATCAATCCAATCCAAAACGTAATTTAAACGGATTTTTATCCAAAGCGCTATTTTTCGAATAACGGTTTTTGACTCAAAATTTCTCGGATCTAATCAACGCACAACTTATACCAAAACGGAATAAACCTAAACGTCAATAAAACTCACCCTTGAAGCGAGAGTCGTTGCCGAGCCGAAATCACCGTCGTGACGAAATCACCGACTCGAACCCAAACAACACCAAACCGCTCCTAACTTCGTTTCGAATTCTCAAACGCATTCCACCGCTCTTGGCTTCGATCCTAACCATGAATCAATCATTAATTCCAGCACACAACTTGAGATTTCAACAAATCAATTCCAAAAGCCCTAGAAATTCGTAGGCCATGAGAAGGGGGAAAAATTGAGGGGAAACTTACCAAGTTATAGGGTTTTGTAGAGGAGAGGGAGATGATGAGGATGATGAATTTTGGAGGGGGGGTGGGCTTCAATTCTCTTCTTCCTTTCTCTTCTTCTTTTCTCTTCTTCTTTCTCTCCTTTTCTCTTCTTCTCTTCCTCTTCTTTCTCTTCTGTTCGAATTCCCTTCTTTCTTTCCTTTCTTCTTTTATTTAACACACACACATATTTATTTAATTAATAAATAAGTGGTAGCGTGGTCCAATTACCATATCGATCTTAATCCCTTACTTCGAATCCAGAACTTCCTTGATCCGTATTATCCGGTTAACGATCTAATGTCATCAAATAAATAATTTTAGCACTCAATAAATTTACCAGTCAAGTACTAAATTATTCCTATTGGGTTAACATCCAAATAATTCGCCTAATTATTTTGAGGATGTTACATTCTTCCCCACTTAAAAGAATTTTGTCCTCAAAATTAAACACAACGTACCTCAAGAAAACAAATACGGATACTGAGTCCGCATATCATCCTCCAACTCCCATGTAGCTTCTTCGAGGGAAAAACCATCCCAAACCACCTTGACAATGGGAATTGACTTCGTCCGTAGCGTCCTCTCGCCACGTTCCATGATGTAATGTGGATGAGGTTGGAAAGATAAGTCCGGTCGGAGGTCAATCGTTTCAAAATCTAACGGTTGACTTGGATCGGGAATGTACTTCCGCAACTGAGACACATGGAATACATCATGTAGATTCGACAATGGTGGAGGCAAGGCGATACGGTATGCAAGAGGCCCAACTCGCTCGATAATTTGAAAGGGTCCAATATACCGAGGACTGAGTTTCTTCACCCGTAATGCCCTACCTGTGCCAATTGTTGGTGACAATCTCAAAAACACATGATCACCTGACTCAAACTCTAACGGCCTTCTCCGTTTGTCGGCATAACTCTTTTGCCTACTTTGAGCAGCTTTCATTCTTTCCCTGATTTGGCGGATCTTTTCAGTAGTGTCTTGAATCATCTCGGGTCCTAACAATCGGTTCTCACCGACTTCCCACCAACACAATGGAGTTCTACATTTCCTTCCATATAAGGCCTCAAAAGGTGCCATTCCGATACTAAAATGATAACTGTTGTTATATGAGAATTCAACCAATGGAAGATGATCCTCCCATTTCTTCCCGTTATCAAGTACCGAAGCCCTGAGCATATCCTCTAATGTCTGGATGGTTCTCTAAGTCTGCCCATCTGTCTGCGGGTGGTAAGCGGTACTAAGAAGTACTTTAGTCCCCAATGCTTCATTCAGAGCTTTCCAAAATCGAGAAGTGAATTTCGGATCTCGATCCGAAACTATACTGGTAGGAACCCCATGTAACCTCACTATGTTCTTTAATTACACCTCAGCTAACTTGGATACTTTGCTGCTCGAACGGACTGGAATGAAATGAGCTGATTTGGTTAACCGATCGACAACTACCCAAATGGAGTCGTTACCGGCTTGAGACCTTGGCAATGCCATTACACCTAATAGATCCTCCACGAGCGCTAACGATCACCTGCAGCGTTGCCACATAAGAGCAACATTCCAAGCAGAAGGGGTGAGCTTAACAGAAATAATGAGTGCATGATAGCAGTATATAGGCAGCAGGTAAATCTCAGTAACACAGAAAGTCAACACATCATAGCTACACCATCAGGTCTCGTTATAAGTCATTCATAAAAATACCACGTGTTGTAGCATCACAGCTACCTCGTATTCTCACCGGTTCACAGCATCATTACAATAGGGAAACAACACCTCTAAGACAAGAACAACGCCCACATTTATTTACAATAACAGCACATTAAATTTAAGCAAAACAGCACGTTTAATTTAAGAAAGACAGCACATTTAAATATAAAAAAAACAGCAGCATTAGCGTTTTAAAACAGCAACAGTAGCCTTCATAAAAGAGCAACAGTAACCTTCATTTACAGCAACAGCAGTATTTTATTTTACAGTAACCGCAGTGTTTATTTTACAGTAACAGCAACTTGTAAATATAGAAACCAGCACTTTTGAGTATAAAGAAACAACACCAATTAACTTAAGAAAAACAGCACCTTAATTTTTAAGGAAACTGCACTTTAAATTGGAGTAAACAGCACATTTAAATTTGAGTAAACAGCACATTTAAATTGAAGAAAACAGCACTTTAATTTTTAAGGAAACAGCGCTTTAAATTGAGAAAAACAGCACACCTAATTTGCGAAAACAGCACCTTTTAATTGAGAAAAACAACACACTTAATTTGCGAAAACAGCACCTTTTAATTGAGAAAAACAACACCTTAAATTGTAGAAAAACAACACACTTTACGCGCTACCAGCAGCAGCAATTACAGCATAAAAACAGCAACAAAACAATATAAATATAGCAACATTATGTGCTGAAAACAGCAGCAATTTACAGCATAAAAACAGCAACAAAACAATATAAATACAGCAACATTATGTGCTGAAAACAACAGCAATTTACAGCATAAAAACAACAACAAAACAAAATAAATACAGCAACATTATGTGCTGAAAACAGCAGCAATTTACAGCATAAAAACAGCAATAAAAACAATATAACAACAGCAACATTATGTTTGTAAGACAGCAACATCTTTATTTAAAAAAAGAATAACAGCAGCGCCTATATCTACTAAAACAGCAATACAGCAAACATAACTTATGGGAACAACATACAAATTAATCACCACTTACCACATATCTCAATTTATTCTCAATCTCGTGTTATCATCCAAACATACAAATTAACCACCACATATGTCTCAACACTCAATAAAAACTAAAACACACATATATCACATCTTAATTCAATCTCAAGTTACTCAAAAACATGCTCTCCTCGCCATATATATGAAATCGATTCTAACCCCATAAAATCACCCAACTCAATATTCAACTCATCATCTCATAATATTAATCACATCACAATTCGATTTCTTTACAAGCCCTAACTACCCATACACCCATCATAAACCCATTATCAACGTTAAACCCACCCTTACCTCAAGAATTGATTGAAGAGCACTAGTCCTTGTGATCAGGCCACCAAAAATCGTAGCCAAGCACTCCTCCTCCTCTTCCTTGCAAAGCGAAATTCTCCTCCTCTCCCTTGCAAGGCGAAATTCTCCTCCTCTTCACCACTAGGGCAGCCGCGCCTCTCCTCTCCAAGTCGCCTTCCTCTCTTCCTTTTTTTTTTCTAAAAATTCGCTAATGATCACTAAAACCCTAGGTTTTGCTTCACCTAAGCGCCTAGGTTAGTGGATTTGGGCCATGGGCCTTCCTCCACATCGTAAGCCCGATTTAGTTAATTACGTGCCGCCACTCCCTGATTAACATGAAACACCTTATTATTATATTAATACAACCCACCAAATACCACTTAATTAAATTAACTAAATAAACATTTGAATTATTTTTGGGGTGTTACAACTCTCCCACACTTAGTATATTTTCGTCCTTGAAAATCTAACCAATATGAATATAGCAATGCTCTAACCAGCTCCCACCCAAAGGTTACCTCTAATCCACCCAACGGCAAACCAGTTAAATTCACAACAAAGTCTTCGTCGAAAATCGACAAGCGACAAAAAAAACACACCAGGCAACACATTACAATTATAACAGATAATACAGGACTTAAACGTTCGCAGCATGCGACAATAGCAAAACAACAAGTAGCATCGGTATTAGCAGTAGATTCTAGCGGAAACACCCTTACGAGACACGTACCTCTAATACTACCATCATCCTTCCGCAGACTCAGCACCTGCCAAAACAAACACCTTCCCAGTAGACCTTTCTTTCTTTGGTTTCGGGCACTGAGCACTGATGTGTCCTCCCTCACCGCAGTTGAAACAGAGCGCATCCTTACGATTACTGTTAGTTGCCATATGGCCCTCTTTCCCACATTTGTAGCACCTCTTCACATCACCCGGACAATCTGGGCGCTTATGACCAACCTTCCCACACTTGTAACACACCACGCTAGCAGCAGCATCTCCCCCACTTGTTCTCGTGTCGTCAGCGGCCTTCCGCGTCCCCTTTTCATTCGGGACATCGTACGGCTTACTACGATCCGAAGAATTCCTCTGCTTATCTCTCATGACCCTAGAATGGGCATTACTGTCTTCCTCCAATATCCTGCAGCTGTCAACTAGCTCAGAAAACACCCGGATCTTCTGGTACCCTATCGCTTTCTTAATGTCAGCCCGCAGTCCATTCTCAAACTTAATACATTTCGAAAATTCAGCAGCAGCTCCAACATAGTGCGGATAAAACTTGGATAACTCAGTGAACTTGGCAGCATACTCAGTCACTGACATACCACCCTGCTTCAGCTCTAAGAACTCAATTTCTTTCTTTCCGCGGACATCCTCAGGATAGTAGTTTCTCAGAAATTCCCTATTGAACACTTCCCAAGTGATCTCCTCATTTGCAGCCACCAACGTCTGCCTAGTCTTCAACCACCAGTCGTTAGCCTCCTCAGCTAACATGTGAGTACCATAGCGGACTTTCTGAGCTTCGGTGCAGTCCATCATCCTGAAAATCCTCTCCATTTCCTTCAGCCATGCTAACGCGCCATCCGGATCATACTTGCCCTTGAAAGTAGGAGGATTCTCCCTCTGAGAAGTGGCCAGACTGCGCGAACCAGCATCACCCTGTTGATTCTGAACAACCTGAGCCATAGCCTGCATAGTAGCAGCAAGTGCAGCATCGTTCCGTCCTGCCATTTCAACACTGCAACAGAAACAGAAATCAAAAGCGAGTAACAAAGCTCAAATGCTACTCAACTTGACGACTCGACCACCGGCCGGACAGACCGAACTGCTCTGATACCACTAATGTAACACCCCATTTTACTAATTATAAATAAACACGCAATTATCAGAGTCACCACGAGGGCGCTACATTTTTCACCACATAAAAATTCCAAAGTTACTTTAAAATAAATCCTCAAAACAAATACAAGTAATCTCCAAACAGCGGAATCACAAAATTATTTAACATCTCCAGAATAAATAAGACACCATGTCGAACTCCAAAAATAAATAGGCATTAAGCCAAAACTCCCTAAACAACAGAAACAGTTTGCAAAAATGAAAAACTAAACCCCGCCCCGGTGTTACACATCAGAGCTGACACGGACTCAACGAGAAGGAAGGTACACCTAGTAGATCCTCCACGAGCGCTAACGATCACCTGCAGCGTTGCCACATAAGAGCAACATTCCAAGCAGAAGGGGTGAGCTTAACAGAAATAATGAGTGCATGATAGCAGTATATAGGCAGCAGGTAAATCTCAGTAACACAGAAAGTCAACACATCATAGCTACACTATCAGGTCTCGTTATAAGTCATTCACAAAAATACCACGTGTTGTAGCATCACAGCTACCTCGAAAATCAACACTTTATAGCACCAGACAAGAATACGAATTTCATCAAAATGGGACACCCAAAACACGTTACGCGTATATATATATGGACTATGCAACAATGCAACCCCTCTGGGCATATGCATGCGGTACCGATCTCGTAAAATAAGCCAGACGGGCAAGAGGCCGAAGCCTATACCACCAAAAATAATCTCAAAGAGGCCGAAGCCTATACCACCAAGAAATGCATATGACAATGCGACTCATGACTCATGCACCAATTACACCAACTCAAAGTACTTAATTAACGCATACTATATCACCATATCTCGTTATGAAGCACTTATAAAATACCACGTGTTGTAGCATCACAGCTACCTCGTATTCTCACCTGTACACAACATTATTACAATAGGGAAACAACACCTCTAAGACAAGAACAACGCCCGCATTTATTTGCAATAACTTTCACATAACCGTGACTCGAAAGGTATAAGAAAACAGTGCCTTTAAATTCAAGGCAACAGCACACTTAGATTTAAGGAACAACACATTATATTTAAGCAAAACAACACGTTTAATTTAAGAAAGACAGCACATTTAAATATAAAGAAAAACAGCAGCATTAGCGTTTTAAAACAGCAACAGTAGCCTTCATAAAAGAGCAACAGTAACCTTCATTTACAGCAACAGCAGTATTTTATTTTACAGTAACCGCGGTGTTTATTTTACAGTAACAGCAACTTGTAAATATAGGAACCAACACTTTTGAGTATAAAGAAACAACACCATTTAACTTAAGAAAAACAGCACCATAATTTTTAAGGAAACTGCACTTTAAATTGGAGTAAACAGCACATTTAAATTTGAGTAAACAGCACATTTAAATTGAAGAAAACAGCACTTTAATTTGTAAGGAAATAGCGCTTTAAATTGAGAAAAACAGCACACCTAATTTGCGAAAACAGCACCTTTTAATTGAGAAAAACAGCACACTTAATTTGCGAAAACAGCACCTTTTAATTGAGAAAAACAGCACCTTAAATTGTAGAAAAACAGCACACTTTACGCGCTACCAGCAGCAGCAATTACAGCATAAAAACAGCAACAAAACAATATAAATACAGCAACATTATGTGCTGAAAACAGCAGCAATTTACAGCATAAAAACAGCAACAAAACAATAAAAATACAGCAACATTATGTGCTGAAAACAACAGCAATTTACAGCATAAAAACAGCAACAAAACAAAATAAATACAGCAACATTATGTGCTGAAAACAGCAGCAATTTACAGCATAAAAACAGCAATAAAAACAATATAACAACAGCAACATTATGTTTGTAAGACAGCAACAACTTTATTTAAAAAAAGAATAACAGCAGCGCCTATATCTACTAAAACAGCAATACAGCAAACATAACTTATGGGAACAACATACAAATTAATCACCACTTACCACATATCTCAATTTATTCTCAATCTCGTGTTATCATCCAAACATACAAATTAACCACCACATATGTCTCACCACTCAATAAAAACTAAAACACACATATATCACATCTTAATTCAATCTCAAGTTACTCAAAAACATGCTCTCCTCGCCATATATATGAAATCGATTCTAACCCCATAAAATCACCCAACTCAATATTCAACTCATCATCTCATAATATTAATCACATCACAATTCGATTTCTTTACAAGCCCTAACTACCCATACACCCATCATAAACCCATTATCAACGTTAAACCCACCCTTACCTCAAGAATTGATTGAAGAGCACTAGTCCTTGTGATCAGGCCACCAAAAATCGTAGCCAAGCACTCCTCCTCCTCTTCCTTGCAAAGCGAAATTCTCCTCCTCTCCCTTGCAAGGCGAAATTCTCCTCCTCTTCACCACTAGGGCAGCCACGCCTCTCCTCTCCAAGTCGCCTTCCTCTCTTCCTTTTTTTTTTCTAAAAATTCGCTAATGATCACTAAAACCCTAGGTTTTGCTTCACCTAAGCGCCTAGGTTAGTGGATTTGGGCCATGGGCCTTCCTCCACATCGTAAGCCCGATTTAGTTAATTACGTGCCGCCACTCCCTGATTAACATGAAACACCTTATTATTATTTTAATACAACCCACCAAATACCACTTAATTAAATTAACTAAATAAACATTTGAATTATTTTTGGGGTGTTACACAAGGACTCCTCAACAAAACAGTGTGGTAGAAAGGAAGGACAGAACAATACAAGAGATGAGCAGGATAATGCTGAACGAGCACAACCTTCCCAAATACTTTTGGGGTCATGCAGTTGATACAACCTGTCATGTGCTAAACCGGGTATACTTGAGGGAATCTCTTAACAAAACACCATACGAGCTGTGGAATGGTAGAACACCAAATATCACATACTTCAAGGTGTTCGAAAGTAACTGCTTCATTCTCAACACAAAAGATAAGTTGGGTAAGTTTGATGCCAAATCAACCGAAGGTATTTTTATGGGTTACTAAGGTCATAGTAGAGCATATATTGTTTACAATAAGATTGATAAAAATATGCAAGAATCTATACATGTTTCCTTTGATGAAACTAACCCTTTTGCCAAGAAAGTTGATGATGAGGATGAAGTAGTTGAAGTAATCAAAGAGAGATCACCTGAATCAAACAGTGAAAGTGTAGAAGAAGCCGAGGTGAAAGTGGAACCTCAAGAAGAAGTTGAAGTGGAACGAGAACCCCAGGACATTGATGATCATCTCCATGGAAGAACACACGATGATCTGCCCAAGACATGGAAATCAGTTCGAGATCATCCTATGGAGCAAATTATTGGTAGTCCATCAAAGGGGGTAACAACTAGTTCTTCTCTTAATCTTTTTTATACTTTCATAGTGCTTTTGTCTCTCAAATAGTTCCTACTAATATCAAGGAAGCTTTAGCTGATCCAGAATGGGTTTTGTCTATGCAAAAAGAACTTGAACAATTTGAACGGAACAAAGTTTGGCATTTAGTTGAAAAACCTGCTGATAGAACTGTTATTGGAACAAAATGGGTTTTTCGCAACAAACTTGATGAAAATGGTACTATTTTATTAAAAAAAAGCCGTTTGGTTGTTCAAGGGTTTTAACCAAATCGAAGGGGTGGATTTTGAAGAAACTTTTGCTCCAGTGGCTAGGTTGGAGTCCATTCGTATAATATTGGCATTTGCTAGTTACATGGACTTCAAACTACACCAAATGGATGTCAAGAGTGCCTTCCTAAATGGTTTTTAGGAAGAAGAAGTATTTGTAAAACAACCCCCTGGTTTTGAAGATTTTAAAAACCCAACCCATGTTTTCAAACTTGACAAAGCTCTTTATGGATTAAAGCAAGCCCCTAGAGCTTGGTATGAGAAACTAAGCAAACATTTTACTACCAATGGTTTCCAAAAGGGTAAGATTGACTCTACCTTATTCCTTAAAACCAAGGTCAAACATATCACTGTAGTTCAAATCTATGTTGATGATATTATCTTTGGGTCTACTAATGATGATCTGTGCAAGGAATTTTCTGAGATGATGACTAGTGAATTCGAAATGAGCATGATGGGGGAACTAAATTTCTTTTTGGGACTTCAAGTAAAACAAATGAATGAAGGAATATTCATATCCCAAAACAAGTTCTCAAAGGAGCTGCTAAAGAAATATGACATGAATGATGCAAAGGAAATCGACACTCCTATGGCGACCGTAACAAAGTTGGATAAGGATGAGCAAGGTAAACCGGTAAATGAAACTATGTATCGAGGTATGATCGGTATTCTATTATATTTAACTGCTTCTCGTCCTGATATTATGTTCGCTGTCTGCCTGTGTGCTCGATTTCAAGCATGTCCAAAAGAATCACATTTAAAAGCTGTAAAATGGATTCATAGATATGTTAAGGGAACCATAGACTTTGGTTTGTGGTACACGAAATCGAGTATGTTTGATTTAGTTGGTTTCTGTGATGCTAATTTTGCTGGTTGTACTTTAGATAGAAAGAGTACTAGTGGAACTTGTCATTTCTTAGGTCCTTGTTTGACCTCCCGGTCTAGTAAGAAACAGAACAGTGTTGCTTTGTCCACCGCTGAAGCCGAATATGTGGTGGTTGGAAACTGCGTTGCACAAGTTCTGTGGATGAAACAGACTTTGGAGAATTTTGGTTTATTGTTTGAAAATGTGCCTATTTTATGTGATAACACTAGTGCTATAAATATTGCTAAGAACCCCATCCAACACTCTAGAACTAAGCATATAGACATAAGACATCATTTAATTAGAGATCATGTGTCTAGGGGGAGCATAGCATCGAAATTTGTAGGCACTGATGACCAACTAGCGAACATCTTCACTAAACCCCTAGCCGAAGCTCAATTTTGTAAAATCTGTAGAGAGCTAGGGATGCTTGACTTTGCTAGTTTATAAAGTGATTATGTTTGTATGTGCCTCACCCCCCCCCCCTCCTTTTTGATGAAAACAAAGGGGGAGAAAATATATGCATGGGGGAGAAAATATCTGCTTATAATGTGATTATGTGGGGGAGAAAATATCTATTGCTATCTGTGCTTATATTGTGATTAATTATATGTTTGGTTTTGTTGAATATTATTATGCTTATGCTTAGGGGGAGCTCTTTGAAATTTTTTCATTATTACCACCCCCTATGCATAATGTAATTGTTATCATCAAAAAGGGGGAGTTTGTTGAACCAAGGAAAAACGCTCTTTGTTTTGTATGATAACAAATTACATCTTGTCTACTAATGGTTGCAGTTGAATGAAAGTACAGGGACAAAATCAAAGAACATGGATCAAATCAAAGAGCAGGGACTAAAGTGCAATGGCTTGTAGAAGAAGCAAAAATGAAGTTAAAAACCTAATTGTTTATCTGCTTTTGATAGGACTCAAATGTAAGATCCTATCCCTTCAGCTTTATAACATTTAGTAGCTGAGAGATGATTTTTCAAAACATGCATGTTGCATCAAAACAAGCTTTGAAAAATATTTTATAAAATTGCATGCATGCATAGGGTGGCACCTAAACCTAAAAACAATTTGTGGAAAACTTGAAATCGATTCCTATCATTTCTAAAGCTTAAAATCGATTTCCTAATCTATTGAGAAGCAAAGAATCGATTTCTTCTTGAGTATGTAAAGCATACAATCGATTCCCTAATATATTGTGAAGCAAAGAATCGATTCCCTAATCTATTTTGAAGCAAAAAATTGATTTCTTCTTGAGTATGTAAAGCATAAATTCGATTATATACTCGATACATTAGAGCAAAGAATCCATTGCTTGCTTCCTTCTTTGAAACAATTCATAGGAAAGAATCGATTGCTTGCTTCCTTCTTTGAAACAATTCAGAGCAAAGAATCAATTGCTTCCTTCCTTGTTTGGAACATAATCGATTTTATACATTGACTATGTAAGGCTTACAATCGATTTCATGCCTTAGTGATTCAGGCAAGGAGTCGATTATGTGCCTGAATGTTTCAGAGCACATAATCGATTTCACACTCCTTGTTTTAAGCAAAGAATCGATTCCAATATATTCCTTTTTAACCAAAGAATCGATTATGCCATTTACACTATCAGAGCACATAATCGATTCTTGTTTCTTGTGTTTTATTCCAACGGTCAAATTTTCTACATTCCCTATAAATAGGAAGCTTGGATCCACAGATCCAACACACCACTCCACTTCTCTTCTACGCAATTTCAAATCAAAATCAAAGAGAAAAAAAATAAGAGCTTTCATTTTCAGATCTATATTTCAAAGTTCTTCATTTTCAAAAACCAATCATCTCTCACTCTACTATATTGTTACTATACTGCTGACGTGATTGGTTCGTAGATCTCATATTGTATTCGTCTTCTAAGTGGTTATTTTGAAATCCTGGGAGGTGTTCTTGGGTCGTTCAATCAGTGAGATTGAAGCGGTGTTGAAATCCTGGGAGGTGCTCTTGGGTCGTTCAATCGGGGAGATTGAAGCGGTGTTGAAATCCTTAGCGGGGAGCTCGGGTTCTCAATTTGGGGAAATTGGGATTTGCTATTTGAAGTTGCCTGTTTGTAAAACATTCTTCATATAGTGGTTGTCACCAAGTCCAAAGGTTGCAAAGCCTGAGGCCGAGGACGTAGGGATTTTATCCCGAACCTCGTAAAAATCCTGGTGTATCTCTATCCCTCTCTCTTTACTTTCTTTACAGTGTATATTGGTCTATTATTAGCATTGCGCTGCATATCTGTCTATCCTGTATTCTGATAGTAGCATAATATTACGCTGTGCCTGATCTGTCTGCTTAGGTACATCATATTAGGTGCATCATAAAGTTTAAATCTCAGTTTCCACATTTGATTTAAACGAACACTGTTAATGCTTTAAATCTTAGTTTCCGCATCTGTTTTAAAAGCATTGTAAAAGTTTTGAAAACCGAAAAGAATTAATGTTTTGCACATAACCTTATTCACCCCCCCTCTAAGGTTATCCTATAGTCCAACAAGTGGTATCAAGAGCTAGAAATTGCATATAGAGCTTAACATCTCGCTATTTTATTTTATTTATTTATCTGTGATCATGGGTTCTTTTATGAAAGAGGTGATGTCCTTCAATAGGCCACCCCTGTTTGATGGGACTAACTATGACTACTGGAGTAGTCGAATGAAGTGTCATGTGCAGGCAATAGATTTCACTCTGTGGAGAATTATTGTTGATGGACCACTGATTCCTATGAAGATCAAAATTACAAAACCTGGTGGTGCTGTTGACGGAGATACTACAAAAATTCAAGCTACCGGCAAAGCAGAAAAAGTTCCAGTTGAAGACATCTACACCATTGATCTGAGCGAGCTGAGAAAGTCTGAGTTAGACAAAATCTCTCAGAATGGAAAAGCTATGAACATTCTTCACCTATCTCTATGTGAAGAAGAATATGGAAGGGTAAAAGGGTGTCACACAGCTAAAGAGATCTGGGATTGCTTGGAAGCTACACATGTCGGTACAAGCCAAGTGAATGATTCAAAAATCAGAATCCTCACGTCTGAGTATGAAGCCTTCAAAACGAAGGAAGGTGAATCTGTTGCAGCTATGCACAAGAGACTGAATCTGATAGTGAACAACTTGAGGGCACTGGGGAAGAAGTATTCTACAAAGGATATAAATGGGAAGATTTTTGCATCTCTGACCAGTGAGTTCTTTCCAAAAACTTGTGCAATCACTGAAGCCAAAGATATTGGCACTCTGCCCCAAGAAGACTTGATTGGGTCACTTCTTGCATTTGAGGTAGTATTGGCTGCTAAGAAGGTTCAAGAAAAGGAAGTGATAAAAGAAAAGAAGTCTCTTGCCCTTGCTGCTAAAACCCCTAAGGTAGCAAGGAAAGAGGTTGAGTCTGATGAAGAAACTGATGAAGAAGATATGGCTATGTTTGCCAAGAATTTCAAAAGATTCATGAGATTCAACAAGCTTGGAAAGGGGGATTTCTCTAAGAAGTCTGGGTACAGCAAAGAAGACAAGTATGAGAAGAGAGATGATCAACCAAAGTGTTTCGAATGCAACAAACCTGGTCACCTTAAAATAAATTGTCCAAAGCTGAAATCCAAATACAAACAGAAGAAAGCCATGAAGGCTACATGGGACAACACAGATACTGATGGTGATACAAAGGAAGAAGAGGAAGTCGCAAATACTGTTTGTCTTATGGCTGAAGCTACATGGGACAGTCTTGGCACTGATAGTGAATCAGATGAAGATGAGAAGACTGACAATGTTGTCTGCAATATGGCAAATGACGCATCTAAGGTTGGTCCTTCATCCAAAAAGAAAAATGTGTGGATGGTTGATAGTGGATGCTCAAGGCATATGACTGGTGATGCTTCACTATTTTTGAAATTGAGCAACAAAGCAAGTGGATCTGTGAAATTTTCCAACAATGAATCTGCACAAGTAATAGGTAAAGGTTGTGTGGGTAAGGAAAACACAATTAAAATTAAAAATGCTTTATTAGTTGATGGTGTTAAATTTAACTTACTAAGTGTTAGCCAATTATGTGATAATGATTTTGATGTGCATTTTTCTGTTGATAAATGTGTTATTACCCATATGGCTTCTAAACTCTACATTACTGGCTTTCGAGAACACAATGTATACTATGTTGACTTTGACAATGTAAGTGATGATATTGTATGCATGCCTACCTTGATTGATGATGTGGATCTGTGGCATAGACGTTTAGGACATGCTAGTATAGAACATCTATCTAAGTTAAGTAAGAATGAGCATGTTAGAGGTCTACCTAAGTTGAAATATGAAAAAGGTCAATTATGAGATGCAAGTCAGCTAGGTAAGACGCATAAATCTTCTTTTAATTCAAAACCTGTTATTTCTACCAAAAATGTGCTTGAACTGCTCCATCTTGATTTATTTGGTGAAATTGATGTTGTAAGTCTAGGAGGGTCTAAGTATGTCTTTGTAATTGTTGATGATTATTCTAGATATACTTGGGTTATTCTACTTACAAATAAAGATGATGCTTTTAATGAGTTTGCTAAGTTGTGCAGAAAGTTACAAAATGAGAAAAACTTAGCCATCAAAGAAATTAGAAGTGATCATGGAGGAGAGTACGAAAATTCATCATTCAAGACTTGGTGTGAAAAGTATGGTGTTCATCATAACTTTTCAGCTCCAAGGTGTAACACCCCCTTTTACTAATTATAAATAAACACGCAATTATCAGAGTCACCACGAGGGCGCTACATTTTTCACCACATAAAAACTCCAAAGTTACTTTAAAATAAATCCTCAAAACAAATACAAGTAATCTCCAAACAGCGGAATCACAAAATTATTTAACATCTCCAGAATAAATAAGACACCAAGTCGAACTCCAAAAATAAATAGGCATTAAGCCAAAGCTCCCCAAACAACAGAAACAGTTTGCAAAAATGAAAAACTAAACCCCGCCCCGGTGTTACACATCAGAGCTGACACGGACTCAACGAGAAGGAAGGTACACCTAATAGATCCTCCACGAGCGCTAACGATCACCTGCAGCGTTGCCACATAAGAGCAACATTCCAAGCAGAAGGGGTGAGCTTAACAGAAATAATGAGTGCATGATAGCAGTACATAGGCCGCAGGTAAATCTCAGTAACACAGAAAGTCAACACATCATAGCTACACCATCAGGTCTCGTTATAAGTCATTCATAAAAATACCACGTGTTGTAGCATCACAGCTACCTCGTATTCTCACCTATTCACAGCATCATTACAATAGGGAAACAACACCTCTAAGACAAGAACAACGCCCGCATTTATTTACAATAACTTTCACATAACCGTGACTCAAAAGGTATAAGAAAACAGTGCCTTTAAATTCAAGGCAACAGCACACTTAGATTTAAGGAACAGCACATTAAATTTAAGCAAAACAGCACGTTTAATTTAAGAAAGACAGCACATTTAAATATAAAGAAAAACAGCAGCATTAGCGTTTTAAAACAGCAACAGTATCCTTCATAAAAGAGCAACAGTAACCTTCATTTACAGCAACAGCAGTATTTTATTTCACAGTAACCGCAGTGTCTATTTTACAGTAACAGCAACTTGTAAATATAGGAACCAGCACTTTTGAGAATAAAGAAACAGCACCATTTAACTTAAGAAAAACAGCACCTTAATTTTTAAGGAAACTGCACTTTAAATTGGAGTAAACAGCACATTTAAATTTGAGTAAACAGCACATTTAAATTGAAGAAAACAGCACTTTAATTTTTAAGGAAACAGCGCTTTAAATTGAGAAAAACAGCACACCTAATTTGCGAAAACAGCACATTTTAATTGAGAAAAACAGCACACTTAATTTGCGAAAACAGCACCTTTTAATTGAGAAAAACAGCACCTTAAATTGTAGAAAAACAGCACACTTTACGCGCTACCAGCAGCAGCAATTACAGCATAAAAACAGCAACAAAACAATATAAATACAGCAACATTATGTGCTGAAAACAGCAGCAATTTACAGCATAAAAACAGCAACAAAACAATATAAATACAGCAACATTATGTGCTGAAAACAACAGCAATTTACAGCATAAAAACAGCAACAAAACAAAATAAATACAGCAACATTATGTGCTGAAAACAGCAGCAATTTACAGCATAAAAACAGCAATAAAAACAATATAACAACAGCAACATTATGTTTGTAAGACAGCAATACAGCAAACATAACTTATGGGAACAACATACAAATTAATCACCACTTACCACATATCTCAATTTATTCTCAATCTCGAGTTATCATCCAAACATACAAATTAACCACCACATATGTCTCAACATTCAATTAAAACTAAAACACACATATATCACATCTTAATTCAATCTCAAGTTACTCAAAAACATGCTCTCCTTGCCATATATATGAAATCGATTCTAACCCCATAAAATCACCCAACTCAATATTCAACTCATCATCTCATAATATTAATCACATCACAATTCGATTTCTTTACAAGCCCTAACTACCCATACACCCATCATAAACCCATTATCAACGTTAAACCCACCCTTACCTCAAGAATTAATTGAAGAGCACTAGTCCTTGTGATCAGGCCACCAAAAATCGTAGCCAAGCACTCCTCCTCCTCTTCCTTGCAAAGCGAAATTCTCTTCCTCTCCCTTGCAAGGCGAAATTCTCCTCCTCTTCACCACTAGGGCAGCCGCGCCTCTCCTCTCCAAGTCGCCTTCCTCTATTCCTTTTTTTTTTCAAAAATTCGCTAATGGTCACTAAAACCCTAGGTTTTGCTTCACCTAAGCGCCTAGGTTAGTGGATTTGGGCCATGGGCCTTCCTCCACATCGTAAGCCCGATTTAGTTAATTACGTGCCGCCACTCCCTGATTAACATGAAACACCTTATTATTATTTTAATACAACCCACCAAATACCACTTAATTAAATTAACTAAATAAACTTTTGAATTATTTTTGGGGTGTTACAACTCTCCCCCACTTAGTATATTTTCGTCCTCAAAAATCTAACCAATATGAATATAGCAATGCTCTAACCAGCTCCCACCCAAAGGTTACCTCTAATCTAGCCAACGGCAAACAAGTAAAATTCACAACAAAGTCTTCGTCGAAAATCGACAAGCGACAAAAAAAACACACCAGGCAACACATTACAATTATAACAGATAATACAGGACTTAAACGTTCGCAGCATGCGACAATAGCAAAACAACAAGTAGCATCGGTATTAGCATTAGATTCTAACGGAAACACCCTTACGAGACACGTACCTCTAATACTACCATCATCCTTCCGCAGACTCAGCACCTGCCAAAACAAACACCTTCCCAGTAGACCTTTCTTTCTTTGGTTTCGGGCACTGAGCACTGATGTGTCCTCCCTCACCGCAGTTGAAACAGAGCGCATCCTTACGATCACAGTTAGTTGCCATATGGCCCTCTTTCCCACATTTGTAGCACCTCTTCACATCACCCGGACAATCTGGGCGCTTATGACCAACCTTCCCACACTTGTAACACACCACGCTAGCAGCAGCATCTCCCCCACTTATTCTCGTGTCGTCAGCGGCCTTCCGCTTCCCCTTTTCATTCGGGACATCGTACGGCTTACTACGATCCGAAGAATTCCTCTGCTTATCTCTCATGACCCTAGAATGGGCATTACTGTCTTCCTCAAATATCCTGCAGCTGTCAACTAGCTCAGAAAACACCCGGATCTTCTGGTACCCTATCGCTTTCTCAATGTCAGCCCGCAGTCCATTCTCAAACTTAATACATTTCGAAAATTCAGCAGCAGCTCCAACATAGTGCGGATAAAACTTGGATAACTCAGTGAACTTGGCAGCATACTCAGTCACTGACATACCACCCTGCTTCAGCTCCAAGAATTCAATTTCTTTCTTTCCGCGGACATCCTCAGGATAGTACTTTCTCAGAAATTCCCTATTGAACACTTCCCAAGTGATCTCCTCATTTGCAGCCACCAACCTCTGCCTAGTCTTCAACCACCAGTCGTCAGCCTCCTCAGCTAACATGTGAGTACCATAGCGGACTTTCTGAGCTTCGGTGCAGTCCATCATCCTGAAAATCCTCTCCATTTCCTTCAGCCATGCTAACGCGCCATCAGGATCATACTTGCCCTTGAAAGTAGGAGGATTCTCCCTCTGAAAAGTGGCCAGGCTGCGCGAACCAGCATCACCCTGTTGATTCTGAACAACCTGAGCCATAGCCTGCATAGTAGCAGCAAGTGCAGCATCGTTCCGTCCTGCCATTTCAACACTGCAACAGAAACAGAAATCAAAAGCGAGTAACAAAGCTCAAATGCTACTCAACTTGACGACTCGACCACCGGCCGGACAGACCAAACTGCTCTGATACCACTAATGTAACACCCCCTTTTACTAATTATAAATAAACACGCAATTATCAGAGTCACCACGAGGGCGCTACATTTTTCACCACATAAAAACTCCAAAGTTACTTTAAAATAAATCCTCAAAACAAATACAAGTAATCTCCAAACAGCGGAATCACAAAATTATTTAACATCTCCAGAATAAATAAGACACCAAGTCGAACTCCAAAAATAAATAGGCATTAAGCCAAAACTCCCCAAACAACAGAAACAATTTGCAAAAACGAAAAACTAAACCCCGCCCCGGTGTTACACATCAGAGCTGACACGGACTCAACGAGAAGGAAGGTACACCTAATAGATCCTCCACGAGCGCTAACGATCACCTGCAGCGTTGCCACATAAGAGCAACATTCCAAGCAGAAGGGGTGAGCTTAACAGAAATAATGAGTACATCATAGCAGTATATAGGCAGCAGGTAAATCTCAGTAACACAGAAAGTCAACACATCATAGCTACACCATCAGGTCTCGTTATAAGTCATTCACAAAAATACCACGTGTTGTAGCATCACAGCTACCTCGAAAATCAACACTTTATAGCACCACACAAGAATACGAATTTCATCAAAATGGGACACCCAAAACACGTTACGCGTATATATATTTGGACTATGCAACAATGCAACCCCTCTGGGCATATGCATGCGGTACCGATCTCGTAAAATAAGCCATGACAGGCAAGAGGCCGAAGCCTATAGCACCAAAAATAATCTCAAAGAGGCCGAAGCCTATACCACCAAGAAATGCATATGACAATGCGACTCATGACTCATGCACCAATTACACCAACTCAAAGTACTTAATTAACGCATACTATATCACCATATCTCGTTATGAAGCATTTATAAAAATACCACGTGTTGTAGCATCACAGCTACCTCGTATTCTCACCTGTTCACAGCATTATTACAATAGGGAAACAACACCTCTAAGACAAGAACAACGCCCGCATTTATTTACAATAACTTTCACATAACCGTGACTCGAAAGGTATAAGAAAACAGTGCCTTTAAATTCAAGGTAACAGCACACTTAGATTTAAGGAACAGCACATTATATTTAAGCAAAACAGCACGTTTCATTTAAGAAAGACAGCACATTTAAATATAAAGAAAAACAGCAGCATTAGCATTTTAAAACAGCAACAATAGCCTTCATAAAAGAGCAACAGTAACCTTCATTTACAGCAACAGTAGTATTTTATTTTACAGTAACCGCAGTGTTTATTTTACAGTAACAGCAACTTGTAAATATAGGAACCAGCACTTTTGAGTATAAAGAAACAACACCATTTAACTTAAGAAAAACAGCACCTTAATTTTTAAGGAAACTGCACTTTAAATTGGAGTAAACAGCACATTTAAATTTGAGTAAACAGCACATTTAAATTGAAGAAAACAGCACTTTAATTTTTAAGGAAATAGCGCTTTAAATTGAGAAAAACAGCACACCTAATTTGCGAAAACAGCACCTTTTAATTGAGAAAAACAGCACACTTAATTTGCGAAAACAGCACCTTTTATTTGAGAAAAACAGCACCTTAAATTGTAGAAAAACAGCACACTTTACGCGCTACCAGCAGCAGCAATTACAGCACAAAAACAGCAACAAAACAATATAAATACAGCAACATTATGTGCTGAAAACAGCAGCAATTTACAGCATAAAAACAGCAACAAAACAATATAAATACAGCAACATTATGTGCTGAAAACAGCAGCAATTTACAGCATAAAAATAGCAACAAAACAATATAAATACAGCAACATTATGTGCTGAAAACAGCAGCAATTTACAGCATAAAAACAGCAATAAAAACAATATAACAACAGCAACATTATGTTTGTAAGACAGCAACATCTTTATTTAAAAAAAGAATAACAGCAGCGCCTATATCTACTAAAACAGCAATACAGCAAACATAACTTATGGGAACAACATACAAATTAATCACCACTTACCACATATCTCAATTTATTCTCAATCTCGTGTTATCATCCAAACATACAAATTAACCACCACATATGTCTCAACACTCAATTAAAACTAAAACACACATATATCATATCTTAATTCAATCTCAAGTTACTCAAAAACATGCTCTCCTCGCCATATATATGAAATCGATTCTAACCCCATAAAATCAGCCAACTCAATATTCAACTCATCATCTCATAATATTAATCACATCACAATTCGATTTCTTTACAAGCCCTAACTACCCATACACCCATCATAAACCCATTATCAACGTTAAACCCACCCTTACCTCAAGAATTGATTGAAGAGCACTAGTCCTTGTGATCAAGCCACCAAAAATCGTAGCCAAGCACTCCTCCTCCTCTTCCTTGCAAAGCGAAATTCTCCTCCTCTCCCTTGCAAGGCGAAATTCTCCTCCTCTTCACCACTAGGGCAGCCACGCCTCTCCTCTCCAAGTCGCCTTCCTCTCTTCCTTTTTTTTTTCTAAAAATTCGCTAATGATCACTAAAACCCTAGGTTTTGCTTCACCTAAGCGCCTAGGTTAGTGGATTTGGGCCATGGGCCTTCCTCCACATCGTAAGCCCGATTTAGTTAATTACGTGCCGCCACTCCCTGATTAACATGAAACACCTTATTATTATTTTAATACAACCCACCAAATACCACTTAATTAAATTAACTAAATAAACATTTGAATTATTTTTGGGGTGTTACACAAGGACTCCTCAACAAAACAGTGTGGTAGAAAGGAAGAACAGAACAATACAAGAGATGAGCAGGATAATGCTGAACGAGCACAACCTTCCCAAATACTTTTGGGGTCATGCAGTTGATACAACCTGTCATGTGCTAAACTGGGTATACTTGAGGGCATCTCTTAACAAAACACCATACGAGCTGTGGAATGGTAGAACACCAAATATCACATACTTCAAGGTGTTCGAAAGTAACTGCTTCATTCTCAACACAAAAGATAAGTTGGGTAAGTTTGATGCCAAATCAACCGAAGGTATTTTTATGGGTTACTAAGGTCATAGTAGAGCATATATTGTTTACAATAAGATTGATAAAAATATGCAAGAATCTATACATGTTTCCTTTGATGAAACTAACCCTTTTGCCAAGAAAGTTGATGATGAGGATGAAGTAGTTGAAGTAATCAAAGAGAGATCACCTGAATCAAACAGTGAAAGTGTAGAAGAAGCCGAGGTGAAAGTGGAACCTCAAGAAGAAGTTGAAGTGGAACGAGAACCCCAGGACATTGATGATCATCTCCATGGAAGAACACACGATGATCTGCCCAAGACATGGAAATCAGTTCGAGATCATCCTATGGAGCAAATTATTGGTAGTCCATCAAAGGGGGTAACAACTCGTTCTTCTCTTAATCTTTTTTATGCTTTCATAGTGCTTTTGTCTCTCAAATAGTTCCTACTAATATCAAGGAAGCTTTAGCTGATCCAGAATGGGTTTTGTCTATGCAAAAAGAACTTGAACAATTTGAACGGAACAAAGTTTGGCATTTAGTTGAAAAACCTGCTGATAGAACTGTTATTGGAACAAAATGGGTTTTTCGCAACAAACTTGATGAAAATGGTACTATTTTATTAAAAAAAAGCCGTTTGGTTGTTCAAGGGTTTTAACCAAATCGAAGGGGTGGATTTTGAAGAAACTTTTGCTCCAGTGGCTAGGTTGGAGTCCATTCGTATAATATTGGCATTTGCTAGTTACATGGACTTCAAACTACACCAAATGGATGTCAAGAGTGCCTTCCTAAATGGTTTTTTGGAAGAAGAAGTATTTGTAAAACAACCCCCTGGTTTTGAAGATTTTAAAAACCCAACCCATGTTTTCAAACTTGACAAAGCTCTTTATGGATTAAAGCAAGCCCCTAGAGCTTGGTATGAGAGACTAAGCAAACATTTAACTGCCAATGGTTTCCAAAAGGGTAAGATTGACTCGACCTTATTCCTTAAAACCAAGGTCAAACATATCATTGTAGTTCAAATCTATGTTGATTATATTATCTTTGGGTCTACTAATGATGATCTGTGCAAGAAATTTTCTGAGATGATGACTAGTGAATTCGAAATGAGCATGATGGGGGAACTAAATTTCTTTTTGGGACTTCAAGTAAAACAAATGAATGAAGGAATATTCATATCCCAAAACAAGTTCTCAAAGGAGCTGCTAAAGAAATATGACATGAATGATGCAAAGGAAATCGACACTCCTATGGCGACCGTAACAAAGTTGGATAAGGATGAGCAAGGTAAACCGGTAAATGAAACTATGTATCGAGGTATGATCGGTAGTCTATTATATTTAACTGCTTCTCGTCCTGATATTATGTTCGCTGTCTGCCTGTGTGCTCGATTTCTAGCATGTCCAAAAGAATCACATTTAAAAGCTGTAAAATGGATTCTTAGATATGTTAAGGGAACCATAGACTTTGGTTTGTGGTACACGAAATCGAGTATGTTTGATTTAGGTTGTTTCTGTGATGCTAATTTTGCTGGTTGTACTTTAGATAGAAAGAGTACTAGTGGAACTTGTCATTTCTTAGGTCCTTGTTTGACCTCCTGGTCTAGTAAGAAACAGAACAGTGTTGCTTTGTCCACCGCTGAAGCCGAATATGTGGTGGTTGGAAACTGCGTTGCACAAGTTCTGTGGATGAAACAGACTTTGGAGAATTTTGGTTTATTGTTTGAAAATGTGCCTGTTTTATGTGATAACTGTAACACCCCAATTTTTGTTTCGGTACGTTTTGTGATATAATTGCGTCATCTTCCTTAGTAATTATATGTTTTAGTTACTTTTGTTATTTTAAATAACTTTATATATATTCATGTGTAGTTGAATTATTAAAATATGTTGAAATGATATTAAATAGTATTTTTATATTATATTGGTAAATACATTGTTGTTATATTTAATCATTTGATTTATAGAATAATTATTTTTGAAACGTTCAAAACGGATGCGCGAGTCAAAAGATATAGCGAAAACAGTTTTCATAAAAATTTGGGAACATCCTGAAAACTGGCGCCCTGGGCGCCCAGCGCCCAGCAACACGAAACACACATACGCACTGGCGCCCAGCGCCCAGCGCCTGGCACCCAGCGCCCAGCGCAACACACACGCACACGCACTGGCGCCCAGCGCAACACACACGCACACGCACTGGGAGCTTGGCGCCCATGGCGCCCTGCTACAGTAACTTCAGCATTTTCTTTTTCTTCAAATTTTACATGATCCATCACAACACCTATTTACAACAATTCATGAGCACATATAAAATCATCAAAATCATCCACCAAACACCAAAATTCAGCAACATCATAAACACAAAAATGGCGCCCTATGCGCCTATGACACCAACAACAACGAATTCGAGCAACACAAATTCCTCAAATCACATACAACATATTAAACACCAAATTCCATCATCAAGGCTCAATTCAACAATACGAACACCAAATTATCATAATCATTCCCAATCATCATAAATCACAATATCATCAACCATTACTCAAACACTCGGCACGCACAACATGATTTTATTAACAACAAGTCTTCATATGCCTAGGGTTCATCAATAATCACTAAGAATACATAAAAAGGCATACATAGAGCCTAGCCCCTACATAATCCCCATCATAAAAACCCTATTATAGAGAAGATAAGACCCACCCTTACCTGATATTGAATTGCATTCCAATAGCGAATCGACAAAGAGAAATTTCGAGCTTTCGAACGTGATTTAATTCCAACGGGACTATGTGCCACTCGAACGCGTACCATTATGCAACAACAACAACGAGGGAAATACAAAAGTCATATTAAATATACTCAATCACTCCTTTAATGAATTAACTACAAAAATCCCTTTTTCATTGTCAAAATAGTTTAAAAGAATATACCAAAATATTAGTAATTTAAATTAAGTTAAACTATAAAGACTAAAATATCAAAACTATTCAAAATCATATATAGATCAACTTTAAACCCATTTACTTGTGTAAAAATAAAACTACAATAGTCTAATATCTTAAATATATTTAGTTTTAATAAAACTTATGTTCATATATATAGACACACACATGAATTATCTTTAACAAAATACCACTTTATAAAATATCATTTCTTTTCGAGAATAACAATGAAACATGGTCTACTCCAAGTATGAGATTTTAATGTTCTGCCATGGATTAAAGAAATTTGGAACAGACACGCCAATTGGCTTCCAAACATATGAGTTTCACATTAGATTGCTATGGAATTAAAAGAAGAGGCAAACTTACGAAAAGTGGAGGATTAGACAAATAAGCAGCTTGCTGTTGGCACGGTAGAGCAGCGACGGTGACTAAAGGAGAGGGATTGGTGCGAATTATGAATTCAATGGCTAGTAGGAGTTAAGACAGCAAGAATAGTTATCCAAAGGGATTGGCCCAATCTAACAAAACTTGCTATGGATCGATGAAGTCATGATGGCCGAAAGTTTTTATAAACCAACCGATCAAATTGAATACTAGAATTATAAACATTCATGTAAAAAAAAGGCAACAACTTCCTCGATTTTGCATTGACCATCATGATTCCAATCCATGACTTCAATATCCTTATGATGTGGCGTCAGGATGGAAGGTATATTTTGTGATAGGAGTGATGAAAAGGATTACCGAGACAGAGAGGGATGGCGGCTGTATACCAGAGGAAGTGAGGAAAATTAGGTTTTTAGGTAGTATTACATAGAATGGATAATAGTAAAGCCCAAGAAACAGAGTAAGTTCAAAGCTTATTTAGATTATTATATTTTTTTTTTGAAAACATTTTCAATACAAACACCATCTCAAATCTTAATATTTATTTAATCATAATATTTCTCCCCAAATACTTTATAGTTGAAATACTAATATTTTATAAAATAAAATACGTAACTACAATAATAACATTTCAAAAATAATTATTCTATAAATCAAATGATTAAATATAACAACAATGTATTTACCAATATAATATAAAAATACTATTTAATATCATTTCAACATATTTTAATAATTCAACTACACATGAATATATATAAAGTTATTTAAAATAACAAAAGTAACTAAAACATATAATTACTAAGGAAGATGACGCAATTATATCACAAAACGTACCGAAACAAAAATTGGGGTGTTACAATTCAACCCCCCTAAAAAGAAATTTCGTCCTCGAAATTTCATAAGCTCACGACAAACTAAAATAATAAATACTTCGAGAGTTTAAACACACATGAGAATAATCCAAACCTTGTCAGATTCACAAGAGATAAGAAGTCAACGACATTCAAGGAGTGGGATGGAGAGAATCAACAAAGACAAGATACAAACTCATAGAATGGAATTTTCAATAACTAGGAGAGTTTACCACATAATGCATTGAGAACAATTAAGCAAATAAAACGAGCAAAACAAAATCAGTGGGATAAGGATAACATAACAATACCACCCACAATTAAAGTCATTACACTAATTGTCATTGCCATGAAGATAAAAGAAACACAATTTGTAGAATTGAAATAGATTTTTATTTAAACATGACGACACATTAGTAAAGAAGTAGCACTTTTTTTTTAATTAACAAAATAACTTCACAAAACACGTAGTACGTAGCACAATTGCGCAAACTAAAAGCATGTTGTAGCAATAGAATTTACATAAGACCAAATACTAACTCAACCAAATTAATTTAAGTGCCTTTGTGAACATCTAGCGATAAAAACTAATTTTAAAGAAGTGTACAAGAATTCTCAACACACATTATTAATCTAAAATTTCTAAACCACGTAACACAAATACAAATAAATAATAAAAATAACAACAAGGATCAAATCATAAAGTTTAGAGTGTACACAGTAAGAGTCCACAATCACAAATACTATGGAAGTTATGAAACAGTTGCATAAGTACACTAAGTTCACATTGTTACACGTCGAAGACTGTTAGACACATATGACAAAACATCATAAAATGAATAACACCAAAATATAGAAAACATCTGAAACGATTACATCCCATTTCCGTCATAAGAATATAAGAAATTAGTAATTGTAGAATTTAAGGAATAAAAGATGTTACTATAGACAGTACTCAAAAGCATTACAACACATAAGTGGTGAAATGTCAACTTAAAGCAATTAACAAGAAAATTCCATAAAACACTCAGCTGATTAATACCCAATAAAAACACGATCTAGCAAATGACATTATACATGTGAACATTTCGCGATAGAAACTAATTTAATAGAAATGCACAATTAGATTAAATACACCTTTCATTCTTAGATCACCAAATCACACAAAACAAATAAATTTTTTTTTTAACAACTACAAAGTCAAATCCTAGAAACTCGGACTAAGGAAGTCAGACTTCAGAGAACAACAAATACAAACCAAATGGAAAATTACAGAGTTCACAAAGAGAAAATATACCAGACACATAACATACGGCCTAAATGATGGATCAAGCCCTATGAAAAATCCTCTCTAAGGGAAATGAGTCGTTTGGGTTCTCACTAAGATTCTGACTTCTTTTTACCTGTCATAACATTGCTGATTCCTCTACGGAATACCTATCGCATATCTCATTACCTTAGAACATACTGACTGAATTAGTCAGCTTAACGACTACCAAGAATAAAATAAGCAATGCATGCAACTCTACTCAGAGTTCACACATTGGAAAGCACAATAAACAACACAAACAGTCCGGTTAGGACCGAGCAATCCAAAAAAAGTTTACCTGATTCGAACAACCTGCAATGCAAATAATGGTTAGTACTAAAAAGACAACAGTTGGTCGTTAACCGACACAACGACTCGACGACTTGGCCGGACGGACCAACCATTGCTCTGATACCACTAATGTAACACTCCTTTTCTACCCGTTAATTTATTAGCGTAAAAAAAGCAGAGTTTCAAATTTTAGTTACATCACAAGGGATGTCACACTTACTTCGTTAAACATCACACGCCAAATTACTCGCTTTTTGAAAACATCCTTATAATACTTTCAAAACGTCATTGTCAATTAAAATACAACTTCACAGCGGAAAATCCAACAAGTTTAATCATAATAGGCATTGCAACCAGGCAAGGCTTACAATACTAAAATCCAACAACAACAATGATCATAAGTAACTTAAACAACGTCATTCCCCCTAGTGTTACATAATCAGAGCAGACGACCCGACTCAGCTAGTGAAGATACCTAAGCCTTCACTCGAGATCACCTGCACGTTACCGCATAGGGGTAACATTCAAACAGAAGGGGTGAGTTCATCTAACAATATAATAGAGCTTATGATGAGCACTATGCTAGAGTTATGACACGATATCAACCACACCACGACACATCAAGTCAGTCATCAATATTAATCACCACAACAAATCATCGCAATGCCAGCTATATAAACCACATCACAAACATCAATTCAATCACTACAAAAGCTCATCACAATGTCATGTAGGCATATGAAATGCAACCCACTCGCAGGCATATGCATGAGGTACCTTTTCACAAAACGTCGCTTAGCCTTTATGGCCTCATCGTCACTTAGCCTTTTGGGCCTCAAACGTCACTGGGTTTATGCATATGGGAGGCATGAGACACTATGACATGCACCACGCACAAACACACAATCACGATCAACTATGTGACCCGTCACTTACCAATTTGCCAAATAAGAGGCACAGCACCTGTCAATTCACAATTTACACACAACAACGTCACTTAGCCTTTTGGGCCTTATCATCACTTAGCCTTTCGGGCCTCAACGTCACTTATTTTCATCGTCACTTATTCATAAGCATCATCAACTCAAACAATAGCCACTGAGGGCAAAAACGTCATTTACTAGCCACCAAGGGCATCATCGTCATTTACACGTCATTATCAACAACATTGGCCACTAAGGGCAAGAAGGTCATTTAACTAGCCACTCAGGGCATCATCGTCAAAATCATCACTTTTGACACTAAAACGTTAAAACTACTGGTTATACACAAAAAGGGATTTTTAAAGACACCAAAACGATTTTTCAATGTCACAGCAACGACCACCGGGAACAGCCACTTGGGGCGCCCCAGCAACCTTCAGAAATAATAAGTTTTTATTTTTAAAAATGGGACACACAGATAGGCAACTGAAAAAGCTTCCCAACACTTTTTGAAACGTTCAAAACGGATGCGCGAGTCAAAAGATATAGCGAAAACAGTTTTCATAAAAATTTGGGAACATCCTGAAAACTGGCGCCCTGGGCGCCCAGCGCCTGGCACCTGGCGCCCAGCGCCCAGCAACACGAAACACACACTTGCACTTATGCCTCAGGTGCAAGGTTCGATTCCCACGAAAGGCAAAAATTCTACAAGAGGGGTAGAGAAGACCGTGAGGTAATAGTGCCGGGGTGGCCAATGCGTTGGACCTGGGCTGTTACAATAACACTAGTGCTATAAATATTGCTAAGAACCCCATCCAACACTCTAGAACTAAGCATATAGACATAATACATCATTTCATTAGAGATCATGTGTCTAGGGGGAGCATAGCATCGAAATTTGTAGGCACTGATGACCAACTAGCGAACATCTTCACTAAACCCCTAGCCGAAGCTCAATTTTGTAAAATCTGTAGAGAGCTAGGGATGCTTGACTTTGCTAGTTTATAAAGTGATTATGTTTGTATGTGCCTCACCCCCCCTCCTTTTTGATGAAAACAAAGGGGGAGAAAATATATGCATGGGGGAGAAAATATCTGCTTATAATGTGATTATGTGGGGGAGAAAATATCTGTTGCTATCTGTGCTTATATTGTGATTAATTATATGTTTGGTTTTGTTGAATATTATTATGCTTATGCTTAGGGGGAGCTCTTTGAAATTTTTTCATTATTACCACCCCCTATGCATAATGTAATTGTTATCATCAAAAAGGGGGAGTTTGTTGAACCAAGGAAAAACGCTCTTTGTTTTGTATGATAACAAATTACATCTTGTCTACTAATGGTTGCAGTTGAATGAAAGTACAGGGACAAAATCAAAAAACATGGATCAAATCAAAGAGCAGGGACTAAAGTGCAATGGCTTGCAGAAGAAGCAAAAATGAAGTTGAAGTCCTAATTGTTTATCTGCTTTTGATAGGACTCAAATGTAAAATCCTATCCCTTCAGCTTTATAACATTTAGTAGCTGAGAGATGATTTTTCAAAACATGCATGTTGCATCAAAACAAGCTTTGAAAAATATTTTATAAAATTGCATGCATGCATAGGGTGGCACCTAAACCTAAAAACAATTTGTGGAAAACTTGAAATTGATTCCTATCATTTCTAAAGCTTAAAGTCGATTTCCTAATCTATTGAGAAGCAAAGAATCGATTTCTTCTTGAGTATGTAAAGCATACAATCGATTCCCTAATATATTGTGAAGCAAAGAATCGATTCCCTAATCTATTTTGAAGCAAAAAATTGATTTCTTCTTGAGTATGTAAAGCATAAATTCGATTATATACTCGATACATTAGAGCAAAGAATCCATTGCTTGCTTCCTTCTTTGAAACAATTCATAGGAAAGAATCGATTGTTTGCTTCCTTCTTTGAAACAATTCAGAGCAAAGAATCGATTGCTTCCTTCCTTGTTTGGAACATAATCGATTTTATACATTGACTATGTAAGGCTTAAAATCGATTTCGTGCCTTAGTGATTCAGGCAAGGAGTCGATTATGTGCCTGAATGTTTCAGAGCACATAATCGATTTCACACTCCTTGTTTTAAGCAAAGAATCGATTCCAATATATTCCTTTTTAACCAAACAATCGATTATGCCATTTACACTATCAGAGCACATAATCGATTCTTGTTTCTTGTGTTTTATTCCAACGGTCAAATTTTCTACATTCCCTATAAATAGGAAGCTTGGATCCACAGATCCAACACACCACTCCACTTCTCTTCTACGCAATTTCAAATCAAAATCAAAGAGAAAAAAAATAAGAGCATTCATTTTCAGATCTATATTTCAAAGTTCTTCATTTTCAAAAACCAATCATCTCTCACTCTACTATATTGTTACTATACTGCTGACGTGATTGGTTCGTAGATCTCATATTGTATTCGTCTTCTAAGTGGTTATTTTGAAATTCTGGGAGGTGTTCTTGGGTCGTTCAATCAGTGAGATTGAAGCGGTGTTGAAATCCTGGGAGGTGCTCTTGGGTCGTTCAATCGGGGAGATTGAAGCGGTGTTGAAATCCTTAGCGGGGAGCTCGGGTTCTCAATTTGGGGAAATTGGGATTTGCTATTTGAAGTTGCCTGTTTGTAAAACATTCTTCATATAGTGGTTGTCAGCAAGTCCAAAGGTTGCAAAGCCTGAGGCCGAGGACGTAGGGATTTTATCCCGAACCTCGTAAAAATCCTGGTGTATCTCTATCCCTCTCTCTTTACTTTCTTTATAGTTTATATTGGTTTATTATTAGCATTGTGCTGCATTTCTATCTATCCTGTATTCTGATAGTAGCATAATATTACGCTGTGCCTGATCTGTCTGCTTAGGTACATCATATTAGGTGCATCATAAAGTTTAAATCTCAGTTTCCACATTTGATTTAAACGAACACTGTTAATGCTTTAAATCTTAGTTTCCGCATCTGTTTTAAAAGCATTGTAAAAGTTTTGAAAACCGAAAAGAATTAATGTTTTGCACATAACCTTATTCACCCCCCCTCTAAGGTTATCCTATAGTCCAACAAGTGGTATCAAGAGCTAGAAATTGCATATAGAGCTTAACATCTCGCTATTTTATTTTATATATTTATCTGTGATCATGGGTTCTTTTATGAAAGAGGTGATGTCCTTCAATAGGCCACCCCTGTTTGATGGGACTAACTATGACTACTGGAGTAGTCGAATGAAGTGTCATGTGCAGGCAATAGATTTCACTCTGTGGAGAATTATTGTTGATGGACAACTGATTCCTATGAAGATCAAAATTACAAAACCTGGTGGTGCTGTTGACGGAGATACTACAAAAATTCAAGCTACCGGCAAAGCAGAAGAAGTTCCAGTTGAAGACATCTACACCATTGATCTGAGCGAGCTGAGAAAGTCTGAGTTAGACAAAATCTCTCAGAATGGCAAAGCTATGAACATGCTTCACCTATCTCTATGTGAAGAAGAATATGGAAGGGTAAAAGGGTGTCACACAGCTAAAGAGATCTGGGATTGCTTGGAAGCTACACATGTCGGTACAAGCCAAGTGAATGATACAAAAATCAGAATCCTCACGTCTGAGTATGAAGCCTTCAAAATGAAGGAAGGTGAATCTGTTGCAGCTATGCACAAGAGACTGAATCTGATTGTGAACAACTTGAGGGCACTGGGGAAGAAGTATTCTACAAAGGATATAAATGGGAAGATTCTTGCATCTCTGACCAGTGTGTTCTTTCCAAAAACTTGTGCAATCACTGAAGCCAAAGATATTGGCACTCTGCCCCAAGAAGACTTGATTGGGTCACTTCTTGCATTTGAGGTAGTATTGGCTGCTAAGAAGGTTCAAGAAAAGGAAGTGGTAAAAGAAAAGAAGTCTCTTGCCCTTGCTGCTAAAACCCCTAAGGTAGCATGGAAAGAGGTTGAGTCTGATGAAGAAACTGATGAAGAAGATATGGCTATGTTTGCCAAGAATTTCAAAAGATTCATGAGATTCAACAAGCTTGGAAAGGGGGATTTCTCTAAGAAGTCTGGGTACAACAAAGAAGACAAGTATGAGAAGAGAGATGATCAACCAAAGTGTTTCGAATGCAACAAACCTGGTCACCTTAAAATAAATTGTCCAAAGCTGAAATCCAAATACAAACAGAAGAAAGCCATGAAGGCTACATGGGACAACACAGATACTGATGGTGATACAAAGGAAGAAGAGGAAGTCGCAAATACTGTTTGTCTTATGGCTGAAGCTACATGGGACAGTCTTGGCACTGATAGTGAATCAGATGAAGATGAGAAGACTGACAATGTTGTCTGCAATATGGCAAATGACGCATCTAAGGTTGGTCCTTCATCCAAAAAGAAAAATGTGTGGATGGTTGATAGTGGATGCTCAAGGAATATGACTGGTGATGCTTCACTATTTTTGAAATTGAGCAACAAAGCAAGTGGATCTGTGAAATTTTCCAACAATGAATCTGCACAAGTAATAGGTAAAGGTTGTGTGGGTAAGGAAAACACAATTAAAATTAAAAATGCTTTATTAGTTGATGGTGTTAAATTTAACTTACTAAGTGTTAGCCAATTATGTGATAATGATTTTGATGTGCATTTTTCTGTTGATAAATGTGTTATTACCCATATGGCTTCTAAACTCTACATTACTGGCTTTCGAGAACACAATGTATACTATGTTGACTTTGACAATGTAAGTGATGATATTGTATGCATGCCTACCTTGATTGATGATGTGGATCTGTGGCATAGACGTTTAGGACATGCTAGTATAGAACATCTATCTAAGTTAAGTAAGAATGAGCATGTTAGAGGTCTACCTAAGTTGAAATATGAAAAAGGTCAATTATGAGATGCAAGTCAGCTAGGTAAGACGCATAAATCTTCTTTTAATTCAAAACCTGTTATTTCTACCAAAAATGTGCTTGAACTGCTCCATCTTGATTTATTTGGTGAAATTGATGTTGTAAGTCTAGGAGGGTCTAAGTATGTCTTTGTAATTGTTGATGATTATTCTAGATATACTTGGGTTATTCTACTTGCAAATAAAGATGATGCTTTTAATGAGTTTGCTGAGTGATCATGGAGGAGAGTACGAAAATTCATCATTCAAGACTTGGTGTGAAAAGTATGGTGTTCATCATAACTTTTCAGCTCCAAGGTGTAACACCCCCTTTTACTAATTATAAATAAACACGCAATTATCAGAGTCACCACGAGGGCGCTACATTTTTCACCACATAAAAACTCCAAAGTTACTTTAAAATAAATCCTCAAAACAAATACAAGTAATCTCCAAACAGCGGAATCACAAAATTATTTGACATCTCCAGAATAAATAAGACACCAAGTCGAACTCCAAAAATAAATAGGCATTAAGCCAAAACTCCCCAAACAACAGAAACAGTTTGCAAAAACGAAAAACTAAACCCCGCCCCGGTGTTACACATCAGAGCTGACACGGACTCAACGAGAAGGAAGGTACACCTAATAGATCCTCCACGACCGCTAACGATCACCTGCAGCGTTGCCACATAAGAGCAACATTCCAAGCAGAAGGGGTGAGCTTAACAGAAATAATGAGTGCATGATAGCAGTATATAGGCAGCAGGTAAATCTCAGTAACACAGAAAGTCAACACATCATAGCTACACCATCAGGTCTCGTTATAAGTCATTCATAAAAATACCACGTGTTGTAGCATCACAGCTACCTCGTATTCTCACCTATTCACAGCATCATTACAATAGGGAAACAACACCTCTAAGACAAGAACAACGCCCGCATTTATTTACAATAACTTTCACATAACCGTGACTCGAAAGGTATAAGAAAACAGTGCCTTTAAATTCAAGGCAACAGCACACTTAGATTTAAGGAACAACACATTAAATTTAAGCAAAACAGCACGTTTAATTTAAGAAAGACAGCACATTTAAATATAAAGAAAAACAGCAGCATTAGCATTTTAAAACAGCAACAGTAGCCTTCATAAAAGAGCAACAGTAACCTTCATTTACAGCAACAGCAGTAGTTTATTTTACAGTAACCGCAGTGTTTATTTTACAGTAACAGCAACTTGTAAATATAGGAACCAGCACTTTTGAGTATAAAGAAACAGCACCATTTAACTTAAGAAAAATAGCACCTTAATTTTTAAGGAAACTGCACTTTAAATTGGAGTAAACAGCACATTTAAATTTGAGTAAACAACACATTTAAATTGAAGAAAACAACACTTTAATTTTTAAGGAAACAGCGCTTTAAATTGAGAAAAACAGCACACCTAATTTGCGAAAACAGCACCTTTTAATTGAGAAAAACAGCACACTTAATTTGCGAAAACAGCACCTTTTAGTTGAGAAAAACAGCACCTTAAATTGTAGAAAAACAGCACACTTTACGCGCTACCAGCAGCAGCAATTACAGCATAAAAACAGCAACAAAACAATATAAATACAGCAACATTATGTGCTGCAAAGAGCAGCAATTTACAGCATAACAACAGCAACAAAACAATATAAATACAGCAACATTATGTGCTGAAAACAACAGCAATTTACAGCATAAAAACAGCAACAAAACAAAATAAATACAGCAACATTATGTGCTGAAAACAGCAGCAATTTACAGCATAAAAACAGCAATAAAAACAATATAACAACAGCAACATTATGTTTGGAAGACAGCAACATCTTTATTTAAAAAAAGAATAACAGCAGCGCCTATATCTACTAAAACAGCAATACAGCAAACATAACTTATGGGAACAACATACAAATTAATCACCACTTACCACATATCTCAATTTATTCTCAATCTCGTGTTATCATCCAAACATACAAATTAACCACCACATATGTCTCAACACTCAATTAAAACTAAAACACACATATATCACATCTTAATTCAATCTCAAGTTACTCAAAAACATGCTCTCCTCGCCATATATATGAAATCGATTCTAACCCCATAAAATCACCCAACTCAATATTCAACTCATCATCTCATAATATTAATCACATCACAATTCGATTTCTTTACAAGCCCTAACTACCCATACACCCATCATAAACCCATTATCAACGTTAAACCCACCCTTACCTCAAGAATTGATTGAAGAGCACTAGTCCTTGTGATCAGGCCACCAAAAATCGTAGCCAAGCACTCCTCCTCCTCTTCCTTGCAAAGCGAAATTCTCCTCCTCTCCCTTGCAAGGCAAAATTCTCCTCCTCTTCACCACTAGGGCAGCCGCGCCTCTCCTCTCCAAGTCGCCTTCCTCTCTTCCTTTTTTTTTTCTAAAAATTCGCTAATGATCACTAAAACCCTAGGTTTTGCTTCACCTAAGCGCCTAGGTTAGTGGATTTGGGCCATGGTCCTTCCTCCACATCGTAAGCCCAATTTAGTTAATTACGTGCCGCCACTCCCTGATTAACATGAAACACCTTATTATTATTTTAATACAACCCACCAAATACCACTTAATTAAATTAACTAAATAAACATTTGAATTATTTTTGGGGTGTTACAACTCTCCCCCACTTAGTATATTTTCGTCCTCGAAAATCTAACCAATATGAATATAGCAATGCTCTAACCAGCTCCCACCCAAAGGTTACCTCTAATCCACCCAACGGCAAACCAGTAAAATTCACAACAAAGTCTTCGTCGAAAATCGACAAGCGACAAAAAAAACACACCAGGCAACACATTACAATTATAAAAGATAATACAGGACTTAAACGTTCGCAGCATGCGACAATAGCAAAACAACAAGTAGCATCGGTATTAGCAGTAGATTCTAGCGGAAACACCCTTACGAGACACGTACCTCTAATACTACCATCATCCTTCCGCAGACTCAGCACCTGCCAAAACAAACACCTTCCCAGTAGACCTCTCTTTCTTTGGTTTCGGGCACTGAGCACTGATGTGTCCTCCCTCACCGCAGTTGAAACAGAGCGCATCGTTACGATCACAGTTAGTTGCCATATGGCCCTCTTTCCCACATTTGTTGCACCTCTTCACATCACCCGGACAATCTGGGCGCTTATGACCAACCTTCCGACACTTGTAACACACCACGCTAGCAGCAGCATCTCCCCCACTTGTTCTCGTGTCGTCAGCGGCCTTCCGCTTCCCCTTTTCATTTGGGACATCGTACGGCTTATTACGATCCGAAGAATTCCTCTGCTTATCTCTCATGACCCTAGAATGGGCATTACTGTCTTCCTCAAATATCCTGCAGCTGTCAACTAGCTCAGAAAACACCCGGATCTTCTGGTACCCTATCGCTTTCTTAATGTCAGCCCGCAGTCCATTCTCAAACTTAATACATTTCGAAAATTCAGCAGCAGCTCCAACATAGTGCGGATAAAACTTGGATAACTCGGTGAACTTGGCAGCATACTCAGTCACTGACATACCACCCTGCTTCAGCTCCAAGAACTCAATTTCTTTCTTTCCGCGGACATCCTCAGGATAGTACTTTCTCAGAAATTCCCTATTGAACACTTCCCAAGTGATCTCCTCATTTGCAGCCACCAACCTCTGCCTAGTCTTCAACCACCAGTCGTCAGCCTCCTCAGCTAACATGTGAGTACCATAACGGACTGTCTGAGCTTCGGTGCAGTCCATCATCCTGAAAATCCTCTCCATTTCCTTCAGCCATGCTAACGCGCCATCAGGATCATACTTGCCCTTGAAAGTAGGAGGATTCTCCCTCTGAAAAGTGGCCAGACTGCGCGAACCAGCATCACCCTGTTGATTCTGAACAACCTGAGCCATAGCCTGCATAGTAGCAGCAAGTGCAGCATCGTTCCGTCCTGCCATTTCAACACTGCAACAGAAACAGAAATCAAAAGCGAGTAACAAAGCTCAAATGCTACTCAACTTGACGACTCGACCACCGGCCGGACAGACCGAACTGCTCTGATACCACTAATGTAACACCCCCTTTTACTAATTATAAATAAACACGCAATTATCAGAGTCACCACGAGGGCGCTACATTTTTCACCACATAAAAATTCCAAAGTTACTTTAAAATAAATCCTCAAAACAAATACAAGTAATCTCCAAACAGCGGAATCACAAAATTATTTAACATCTCCAGAATAAATAAGACACCAAGTCGAACTCCAAAAATAAATAGGCATTAAGCCAAAACTCCCCAAACAACAGAAACGGTTTGCAAAAACGAAAAACTAAAGCCCGCCCCAGTGTTACACATCAGAGCTGACACGGACTCAACGAGAAGGAAGGTACACCTAATAGATCCTCCACGAGCGCTAACGATCACCTGCAGCGTTGCCACATAAGAGCAACATTCCAAGCAGAAGGGGTGAGCTTAACAGAAATAATGAGTGCATGATAGCAGTGTATAGGCAGCAGGTAAATCTCAGTAACACAGAAAGTCAACACATCATAGCTACACCATCAGGTCTCGTTATAAGTCATTCACAAAAATACCACGTGTTGTAGCATCACAGCTACCTCGAAAATCAACACTTTATAGCACCACACAAGAATACAAATTTCATCAAAATGGGACACCCAAAACACGTTACGCGTATATATATATGGACTATGCAACAATGCAACCCCTCTGGGCATATGCATGCGGTACCGATCTCGTAAAATAAGCCACGACGGGCAAGAGGCCGAAGCCTATACCACCAAAAATAATCTCAAAGAGGCCGAAGCCTATACCACCAGGAAATGCATATGACAATGCAACTCATGACTCATGCACCAATTACACCAACTCAAAGTACTTAATTAACGCATACTATATCACCATATCTCGTTATGAAGCATTTATAAAAATACCACGTGTTGTAGCATCACAGCTACCTCGTATTCTCACCTGTTCACAGCATTATTACAATAGGGAAACAACACCTCTAAGACAAGAACAACGCCCGCATTTATTTACAATAACTTTCACATAACCGTGATACGAAAGGTATAAGAAAACTGTGCCTTTAAATTCAAGGCAACAGCACACTTAGATTTAAGGAACAGCACATTATATTTAAGCAAAACAGCACGTTTAATTTAAGAAAGACAACACATTTAAATATAAAGAAAAACAGCAGCATTAGCGTTTTAAAACAGCAACAGTAGCCTTCATAAAAGAGCAACAGTAACCTTCTTTTACAGCAACAGCAGTATTTTATTTTACAGTAACCGCAGTGTTTATTTTACAGTAACAGCAACTTGTAAATATAGGAACCAACACTTTTGAGTATAAAGAAACAGCACCATTTAACTTAAGAAAAACAGCACCTTAATTTTTAAGGAAACTGCACTTTAAATTGGAGTAAACAGCACATTTAAATTTGAGTAAACAGCACATTTAAATTGAAGAAAACAACACTTTAATTTTTAAGGAAATAGCGCTTTAAATTGAGAAAAACAACACACCTAATTTGCGAAAACAGCACCTTTTAATTGAGAAAAACAACACACTTAATTTGCGAAAACAGCACCTTTTAATTGAGAAAAACAGCACCTTAAATTGTAGAAAAACAGCACACTTTACGCGCTACCAGCAGCAGCAATTACAGCATAAAAACAGCAACAAAACAATATAAATACAGCAACATTATGTGCTGAAAACAACAGCAATTTACAGCATAAAAACAGCAACAAAACAATATAAATACAGCAACATTATGTGCTGAAAACAGCAGCAATTTACAGCATAAAAACAGCAATAAAAACAATATAACAACAGCAGCATTATGTTTGTAAGACAGCAACATCTTTATTTAAAAAAAGAATAACAGCAGCGCCTATATCTACTAAAACAGCAATACAGCAAACATAACTTATGGGAACAACATACAAATTAATCACCACTTACCACATATCTCAATTTATTCTCAATCTCGTGTTATCATCCAAACATACAAATTAACCACCACATATGTCTCAACACTCAATTAAAACTAAAACACACATATATCACATCTTAATTCAATCTCAAGTTACTCAAAAACATGCTCTCCTCGCCATATATATGAAATCGATTCTAACCCCATAAAATCACCCAACTCAATATTCAACTCATCATCTCATAATATTAATCACATCACAATTCGATTTCTTTACAAGCCCTAACTACCCATACACCCATCATAAACCCATTATCAACGTTAAACCCACCCTTACCTCAAGAAATGATTGAAGAGCACTAGTCCTTGTGATCAGGCCACCAAAAATCGTAGCCAAGCACTCCTCCTCCTCTTCCTTGCAAAGCGAAATTCTCCTCCTCTCCCTTGCAAGGCGAAATTCTCCTCCTCTTCACCACTAGGGCAGCCACGCCTCTCCTCTCCAAGTCGCCTTCCTCTCTTCCTTTTTTTTTTTCTAAAAATTCGCTAATGATCACTAAAACCCTAGGTTTTGCTTCACCTAAGCGCCTAGGTTAGTGGATTTGGGCCATGGGCCTTCCTCCACATCGTAAGCCCGATTTAGTTAATTACGTGCCGCCACTCCCTGATTAACATGAAACACCTTATTATTATTTTAATACAACCCACCAAATACCACTTAATTAAATTAACTAAATAAACATTTGAATTATTTTTGGGGTGTTACACAAGGACTCCTCAACAAAACAGTGTGGTAGAAAGGAAGAACAGAACAATACAAGAGATGAGCAGGATAATGCTGAACGAGCACAACCTTCCCAAATACTTTTGGGGTCATGCAGTTGATACAACCTGTCATGTGCTAAACCGGGTATACTTGAGGGCATCTCTTAACAAAACACCATACGAGCTGTGGAATGGTAGAACACCAAATATTACATACTTCAAGGTGTTCGAAAGTAAGTGCTTCATTCTCAACACAAAAGATAAGTTGGGTAAGTTTGATGCCAAATCAACCGAAGGTATTTTTATGGGTTACTAAGGTCATAGTAGAGCATATATTGTTTACAATAAGATTGATAAAAATATGCAAGAATCTATACATGTTTCCTTTGATGAAACTAACCCTTTTGCCAAGAAAGTTGATGATGAGGATGAAGTAGTTGAAGTAATCAAAGAGAGATCACCTGAATCAAACAGTGAAAGTGTAGAAGAAGCCGAGGTGAAAGTGGAACCACAAGAAGAAGTTGAAGTGGAACGAGAACCCCATGACATTGATGATCATCTCCATGGAAGAACACACAATGATCTGCCCAAGACATGGAAATCAGTTCGAGATCATCCTATGGAGCAAATTATTGGTAGTCCATCAAAGGGGGTAACAACTCGTTCTTCTCTTAATCTTTTTTATGCTTTCATAGTGCTTTTGTCTCTCAAATAGTTCCTAATAATATCAAGGAAGCTTTAACTGATCCAGAATGGGTTTTGTCTATGCAAAAAGAACTTGAACAATTTGAACGGAACAAAGTTTGGCATTTAGTTGAAAAACCTGCTGATAGAACTGTTATTGGAACTAAATGGGTTTTTCGCAACAAACTTGATGAAAATGGTACTATTTTATTAAACAAAAGCCGTTTGGTTGTTCAAGGGTTTTAACCAAATCGAAGGGGTGGATTTTGAAGAAACTTTTGCTCCAGTGGCTTGGTTGGAGTCCATTCGTATAATATTGGCATTTTCTAGTTACATGGACTTCAAACTACACCAAATGGATGTCAAGAGTCCCTTCCTAAATGGTTTTTTGGAAGAAGAAGTATTTGTAAAACAACCCCCTGGTTTTGAAGATTTTAAAAACCCAACCCATGTTTTCAAACTTGACAAAGCTCTTTATGGATTAAAGCAAGCCCCTAGAGCTTGGTATGAGAGACTAAGCAAACATTTAACTGCCAATGGTTTCCAAAAGGGTAAGATTGACTCTACCTTATTCCTTAAAACCAAGGTCAAACATATCATTGTAGTTCAAATCTATGTTGATGATATTATCTTTGGGTCTACTAATGATGATCTGTGCAAGGAATTTTCTGAGATGATGACTAGTGATTTCGAAATGAGCATGATGGGGGAACTAAATTTCTTTTTGGGACTTCAAGTAAAACAAATGAATGAAGGAATATTCATATCCCAAAACAAGTTCTCAAAGGAGCTGCTAAAGAAATACGACATGAATGATGCAAAGGAAATCGACACTCCTATGGCGACCGTAACAAAGTTGGATAAGGATGAGCAAGGTAAACCGGTAAATGAAACTATGTATCGAGGTATGATCGGTAGTCTATTATATTTAACTGCTTCTCGTCCTGATATTATGTTCGCTGTCTGCCTGTGTGCTCGATTTCAAGCATGTCCAAAAGAATCACATTTAAAAGCTGTAAAATGGATTCTTAGATATGTTAAGGGAACCATAGACTTTGGTTTGTGATACACGAAATCGAGTATGTTTGATTTAGTTGGTTTCTGTGATGGTAATTTTGCTGGTTGTACTTTAGATAGAAAGAGTACTAGTGGAACTTGTCATTTCTTAGGTCCTTGTTTGACCTCCTGGTCTAGTAAGAAACAGAACAGTGTTGCTTTGTCCACCGCTGAAGCCGAATATGTGGTGGTTGGAAACTGCGTTGCACAAGTTCTGTGGATGAAACAGACTTTGGAGAATTTTGGTTTATTGTTTGAAAATGTGCCTGTTTTATGTCATAACACTAGTGCTATAAATATTGCTAAGAACCCCATCCAACACTCTAGAACTAAGCATATAGACATAAGACATCATTTAATTAGAGATCATGTGTCTAGGGGGAGCATAGCATCGATATTTGTAGGCACTGATGACCAACTAGCGAACATCTTCACTAAACCCCTAGCCGAAGCTCAATTTTGTAAAATCTGTAGAGAGCTAGGGATGCTTGACTTTGCTAGTTTATAAAGTGATTATGTTTGTATGTGCCTCACCCCCCCTCCTTTTTGATGAAAACAAAGGGGGAGAAAATATATGCATGGGGGAGAAAATATCTGCTTATAATGTGATTATGTGGGGGAGAAAATATCTGTTGCTATCTGTGCTTATATTGTGATTAATTATATGTTTGGTTTTGTTGAATATTATTATGCTTATGCTTAGGGGGAGCTCTTTGAAATTTTTTCATTATTACCACCCCCTATGCATAATGTAATTGTTATCATCAAAAAGGGGGAGTTTGTTGAACCAAGGAAAAACGCTCTTTGTTTTGTATGATAACAAATTACATCTTGTCTACTAATGGTTGCAGTTGAATGAAAGTACAGGGACAAAATCAAAGAACATGGATCAAATCAAAGAGCAGGGACTAAAGTGTAATGGCTTGCAGAAGAAGCAAAAATGAAGTTGAAGACCTAATTGTTTATCTGCTTTTGATAGGACTCAAATGTAAGATCCTATCCCTTCAGCTTTATAACAGTTAGTAGCTGAGAGATGATTTTTCAAAACATGCATGTTGCATCAAAACAAGCTTTGAAAAATATTTTATAAAATTGCATGCATGCATAGGGTGGCACCTAAACCTAAAAACAATTTGTGGAAAACTTGAAATCGATTCCTGTCATTTCTAAAGCTTAAAATCGATTTCCTAATCTATTGAGAAGCAAAGAATCGATTTCTTCTTGAGTATGTAAAGCATACAATCGATTCCCTAATATATTGTGAAGCAAAGAATCGATTCCCTAATCTATTTTGAAGCAAAAAATTGATTTCTTCTTGAGTATGTAAAGCATAAATTCGATTATATACTCGATACATTAGAGCAAAGAATCCATTGCTTGCTTCCTTCTTTGAATTAATTCATAGGAAAGAATCGATTGCTTGCTTCCTTCTTTGAAACAATTCAGAGCAAAGAATCGATTGCTTCCTTCCTTGTTTGGAACATAATCGATTTTATACATTGACTATGTAAGGCTTAAAATCGATTTCATGCCTTAGTGATTCAGGCAAGGAGTCGATTATGTGTCTGAATGTTTCAGAGCACATAATCGATTTCACACTCCTTGTTTTAAGCAAAGAATCGATTCCAATATATTCCTTTTTAACCAAAGAATCGATTATGCCATTTACACTATCAGAGCACATAATCGATTCTTGTTTCTTGTGTTTTATTCCAACGGTCAAATTTTCTACATTCCCTATAAATAGGAAGCTTGGATCCACAGATCCAACACACCACTCCACTTCTCTTCTACGCAATTTCAAATCAAAATCAAAGAGAAAAAAAATAAGAGCTTTCATTTTCAGATCTATATTTCAAAGTTCTTCATTTTCAAAAACCAATCATCTCTCACTCTACTATATTGTTACTATACTGCTGACGTGATTGGTTCGTAGATCTCATATTGTATTCGTCTTCTAAGTGGTTATTTTGAAATCCTGGGAGGTGTTCTTGGGTCGTTCAATCAGTGAGATTGAAGCGGTGTTGAAATCCTGGGAGGTGCTCCTGGGTCGTTCAATCGGGGAGATTGAAGCGGTGTTGAAATCCTTAGCGGGGAGCTCGGGTTCTCAATTTGGGGAAATTGGGATTTGCTATTTGAAGTTGCCTGTTTGTAAAACATTCTTCATATAGTGGTTGTCAGCAAGTCCAAAGGTTGCAAAGCCTGAGGCCGAGGACGTAGGGATTTTATCCCGAACCATGTAAAAATCCTGGGGTATCTCTATCCCTCTCTCTTTACTTTCTTTACAATTTATATTTGTCTATTATTAGCATTGCGCTGCATATCTGTCGATCCTGAATTCTGATAATAGCATAATATTACGCTGTGCCTGATCTGTCTGCTTAGGTACATCCTATTAGGTGCATCATACAGTTTAAATCTCAGTTTCCGCATTTGATTTAAACGAACACTGTTAATGCTTTAAATCTTAGTTTCCGCATCTGTTTTAAAAGCATTGTAAAAGTTTTGAAAACCGAAAAGAATTCAAGTTTTGCACATAACCTTATTCACCCCCTCTAAGGTTATCCTATAGTCCAACACTGGGCTCGTTTTCTACACCCACTATTTTTAAATATAGCCCCCTGCTCCTTTTCACACCCCTTTTTAAATAGGCACCCCTTTTTCTTCCCTTTTTTTTAAAATTTCTTTTTTACAAATAAACATCTTCTTTCACGAACCTATTTTTCCCAAATAACAAGTAAACATTTTCCCAAACATAAAAGTAGGTTGTTATTAATGGTCACTCTGAGGTTAACTTGTTTGATCGTCAATAACAACTATATGAGTAACGACCACCCTGAGTTTTACTTGTTTGGTCATTACGAATACCTATCCCAATTTCAAAATACCTAAAAAACACCAACGAACAAACATTTTCTACCCAAGAACTACGTATGATGTGATTAACTACCAAGAGATACGTAGGAGGAGAGGGCGGCCGACCTCTGTCAATTGCATTAATAAAAAACATTTTTTTCTTTTAATTCATTTCTCTCCTATTTTTCAAAAAGAACAAAAAATAACTAACCATTTATCGAGTCTTTTTTTTTATTATTATTATAAGGGTAAAATCATTATTTTCGAATTAATAAGTGTTTACACATTTAGTTAAAAGGTAACCTTTCTTAGGAAGGATGTCGTAGGGTGCTAATACCTTCCCTACACATAAACGACTCCTGAGCCTAAACTTGGTCCGCAAACCCCCGCTATCCATTCAATAGGGATTTTCCAATGTTTGCCCTTAAACTAAATATTGGTGGCGGCTTCATTTCAAGAACGTCGAAGAATCCCTCCTCCGGATTTTTCGGTCGCTACAGCTGGCGACTTCACTGGGGACATATTAAGAGAGTCAAGCCTAGTCAAGCCCTATTAACTTTATATTTTGTTTTTGCCCTTATGCTTATGTTACTTATTTATCAGCATTTCTTTATATTATTGAACCTTAGGGTAGACGACTCTTTTGTTATTGTTGTTGTATATCTTTTCCAGCTTGGTTAGTTTAGGTATTTTACCCTCATTACACACCTCACTTACACTTTTGCACACACTCTTGAGTGGGGCCCTATACCCGGGTCTGCAAATAACCTAGGACGAGTGGAGATTATTAGTGACAGTCATTCTGGATTTTATCTGTCTGAGTCTCATGAAAGTCTCAACTAGTGTACCCTCTTTCATGGTATCCTACACCAGGTAGCTCGCTATCGTTGTGGGTCATATCATGGAGGGGATTTTAGCTCTGGAGACCTTTGTGAGGAAGTGAATAGAGCCACCCGAGAGGATGATCACTATGCATTCATACTAAAATCATTCTTCCATAAGCATTTCATTGTTATTGCCCCATCACGCATCTCATATAAAAAATAACAAAGATATCATTTTTTTCAAAATTGCACTCATTTTGCATATCTGTACACCAACAAAATATTACCCCCATATTACATAAAAGTTATGTTCACTACTCCTTTCCATGCATTTTAAAAAAAAAATCGCTGCGAGTGTCATGCACTTTGTTTCCTCTCACACCAAAAAATGCAATAGCATCATATACACCAACATTCATTCATAATCATTCAAAATCATGATCACACAGTATAAGTATCACATCATTTGTAAAGTCTTGAATTACATTTAAAAAAAACATAACATTCGTACATCATTTCCCTCATCTTGCCATCCTAGTTTAAATGCGTCAATTCCATGTTCATGTATCATTTTCCCAAATAAAACAAAAAAAATCATTTCATTATAATTGTATCATTTCTCATCCAATAAATCAAAAATAAGAGTCTGCATACATATTGCACCACTTCTTGAAAAAATAAAAATAGTTGCATTAGGATCAAACATTTATTTCTTCATGCATACATGCATTTGCATTTTTCATACATATCTGTCATAGAACGAATCACTTGTTTTCGTATACATCTCGTTCTCATGGTACTAACATGCATATCATCCTCCAAAAAAAAAACAAAGACACTACATATTTGTCCAACTTGCATCATCTTGCATACTCATATAGAAAAAATATGCTATATTCGTTACTCCTCTTCATGCATAGAAAAATAAAAAATAAAAACAGAAACTCTTCATTCCTAACCACCTTGAATGCATTAATCATCTAGCATGCATGATTTCCAAAATAAAAGAAAAATAATAAAATAATGCCACTTTCTTGCATTATTCATCATCATATCGCATTGCCTCCGAAAAATCATTTTGGATAGTCAATCTTTTCAAATGATCATTCATTCACACTCCCCGCATCTGCATCATGCAATGTTATTCGTTCATTCATACATTGCATTTTTTTTCATGAAAAAGAAAAGAATAAAAAACATGATCACAATTAAAAAAATTTGTGATAAATAATTGAATATCTCATTTTGCATGCATTTCCATTCGTTCATAATCATTCACAAAAATCATCATCAAATAATATAGGCATTTCATCATTTGCAACATCATGAAATGCATGTAAAAAAACATAGCATTCACACACTTTTTCACCCATCCTAAAAAAAAAACCGCTGTTTCATTAAATCATCCATACGCCATTTCATCCACACATCATTTATACACCGTTTCAACATGCATCATTTCAAAAATTATGTCATCATTTTCGCATCATTCATAGATACATATTTAGAATTTCATTCTGATACATGAAAGAGGCTCTGCATCGGTCACGTGCTGCATTGCCTCCAAAAATTACTTAGAATAACTGACATTTCCAAGTGATCATTCATGCACGCATTTCATGCATTCGCATATGCATTTTCGTCATTTATCACCATGTGTTCCTTCATGCATTAGGACACAAGGGGGCATTTAATTTGATTATTCTTGTTGCGCGAGCACAGTTAGGCTTTTAACTAGAAAATAAAAAAAAGCATCATGCATTCATAATAGAATACAGTCATTTATTTTCATATATATCCCATTATCGTGGTACCAACATGCATCTCATCATCTAGAAATTAACAAAATATCATATTTTTTATTTGTCTAAATTACTCCATCTTGCATAGCCATACGCCAAAAAATGAGAAAATAATATCACCTTGATATTATAAAAAAAAATTACATTCATTCATTATTTCATTCAAACGCATTACTCCTCTTCATGCTTCATAAAAAATAATAAAAAATAAAAGTTCTTTATTCCAAACCACCTCAAACGCATCAGTCATCCATGCATGAGTCATTTTCTAAATAAAAAAACAAAAAGTCATTCATCATCCAAAATATATTTCAGTTAGCAATAAACGACGATTTGCATCATCTGCATGCTATACTGTATCCAAAAAGTAAAAAAAATCATTTAGAATAGTTGATCTTTCCAGGAGATCATTCCCTTCACGCATTTCACGCAGTTGTGTTTTCATCATACATATCCATCATCACATGCATTACATTTTTTCTAGAAAAGAGTAGAAAACAATCATGAACACAATTTCAAAAATTGTGAACATCTCATTTTTCATGTGTTTCCGTTCATTCATAAATCATTCATTCACGCATTTTAGGCATCTGCATTTGCATCATGCATTATCATGTGTTCATCCTTACAAAAAACATGAGCATTACCTTTTTCAAAAATTTTGATAAGAGATGAGGCGAAGTTGATTATTTCAAAAAAGAAGTTATTCACTGTTTGCCGCTCGTTCACGATTTTCTTCAGCAAAATGATGCATCTCATAAGTTCCAAGAGAAATTATCCAAATGGTCCATTTTGTTAACTAATGTGTTATCAAAAATTTCTTCTATCATGTTGCTAACTATGTTAACTCTCTGTGAAGCATTCGTATAGTGAACTCGTATGCAATGTGCATTTACTCTTGTTTGAGTCAGTTAGTGTCCATATCTTTTCTATCATCATCCCTTGTTTATGTCCAGTCCCACCCGACCACCCCATAAGGTGCATATTCCCCACACAAGTACTTAGTTGACTATCTGGTTTGTTCCCAATGATGAAATTTCACTTTAGGCCCCCATGCCAGGGCAAACTCGTGATCACTAGATACCATGTCAACATTGTATTCCCCTGGTGCAAGTCCTTTGCAAAAGCAAAACAAAAAAATCAAATTGAAAAAGCCTGTTAAGCTGAAAACTCGCGAGAGCAGCCTAAGCAAAAATTAGGGCATAAAAAGAAATAAAGAAAAGAGCAAGTATATAAAGACAAATAAATTTTTGTCCTTGAGTTAACTTTTGAGAAAACAAGCAATCATGTTTTGAAATGAAGTTTGGTCATCTTCCCATATCCTACATTCCAAAGAAGAAATATCCTTTGCTACCCCTTTAAGCAAAAAAAATCAATCAAAAAATCTTTCAATCACCCTAGACAATGATCTATTCCCCATTTAAAGATGGTGCACTATTTTCTTCAGTTTATTCAGCTCAAGAGAAATAGGCTGTCAAAAGTGAAAAAAGAGAATCATAATTCAAAAAAAAATTCCAAAAGTCTTGAAAAAAAGGACGACATAAGTCTTCGAGCTGATACATCATATCATGAAGTGCACCACTGATTAAAAAGATCATTTGTCTCATCAATCCCCAAACAATTTGAGCCCAATCACCCATTATCAACCACTAGCCATATCGAACCGCAAATAACAGATCCTTGTCTAAAGCCTTCAAACACCTTCTTGTGCCAAATTAGCACTTCTTTCACGAAACCCAAACAATGGACCCCAAACACTTCTTCGGGCCCAGTATCACTTCTTTTCATAAACCCCTAACCATTGGCCACATTACAAACCCTTTCTTTCGTAAACCCCTAACCATTGGCCACATTACAACCCTAACAAGTTGTCGCCTTCCGAAAAATCCTTGGCGGGATTTTTCTTCGCACAACGGGATTTTAGAGTCGCCACCAATATTTTTTAAAGGTAAAACATTGATAAAAACCTCTTTTTGGAAAGCAATGGTCTTTGGAACCATTAGATTTGGGTTCGGGGGTCTAATTACATATGGGGAAGGTATTAGCACCTCATAACGTCCCTTCAAAGAAGGGTTACCTTAATTAAATGTGTGATTTGCAAAGTTGATTCGGAAAAATGCTTTGTTTTTACCTCTTTTGTTGATGGATGACTTAATGAAAAATCTTTAGTTTTTGCGCTTGACGGAGGGGATCCGCTCCTACGTATCTCCCGGTGCGATGGAGAATTCAAAGCTACGTATTTCTGGGTTTTGAAAAATGTTTTTGTTTTTTACCTTGTTTAATCGTGAAAATTGAGCTTTCATGATGATCAATTGAGCAAAGGATCCAAGTGACCACCATTAGAACTCCATTGTTAATAATCATGCAAGCAAAGGCTTCGCAAGACTACTAACAAAGTTTTTGATTTAGTGAAAATCTCTAGGAAAATTAGGCATTCACGATGATCAATTGAGCAAAGGCTCCAAGTGGTCGCCACTAGTACCTCATTGTTAATAATCATGCAAGCAAAGGCTTCACGAGACTACTAACAAAGTTTGATTTTGAAGAGTTTTCGCATTTGGATTGATTCTTGTTCAGGGAAACATTTATCCATCATTTGGGAAAAAAGGTTTGTGAGAAAATAAGTTTACTTAAGGGAAAGAAACAAAATTTAAAAAGAGAAACAGGGGGTGCGGTAGTAAAATGGTATGTGCATTTAGAAACAGGGGGTTGTATTTTTAAAACTGGGGGTATAAATATTAAGCAGCCCAGTTCCCGTACTGGGTTCAGCAGCCCACGAAACCTGGGCCTCTAAAGGGGGCGCTGCTAATGAAAGAGGGGGGTGCGAAAATCCATCTAATAAAATGAAATTAGGATAGACTAATCCTAAGTATATAAGGCTAACATAGAAAAAACAACCCTAATTTTACATCTCCTCAGCGCCGCACCACTATTCTCTTCTACCCTAATCTCGTTTCTTCTCTCTCCCCCACCAACGTAAACCGAATCCTTCTCTCCCCCTTCGCCACCATTGCAACCCAAACCTTCACCTTCTCTTCCTTTCCCATACCCTAATCTCACCTCCTTTTCTCCTCCACCATAAACATCAGACTGAATCTCTCTCTCTCTCAACCGATCCACTATTTCTCCGATCGGGTTTCTGTTGGTGGTTGAGTGATGACGGTGGTGAGGCGCGGTGACCGTGGTGGAGAACAAAAACGTGGTGTCCTGATGGTAATCTGAGCCTACGGCGAAGAGAGGATGACGGTGACAGACGCGCTAGGGGGCTCAGCATTTGGGGGGCTCGGTGGTGTGGTGGCGAAGAGAGGTTGTTGAGGGTGGAGCACGGTGGTTGGGTTTGCGACAGTGGTGGTGTTTGGTGATGGCTGTTGCACCCCGAAAAATCCCCATTTGGGTTTCTCAATGTACAACGTGGAAAATTTTTGGAGCCGCCACCAATATTTTAATTTTAAGACCAAAACATTGAAAAAAGGTCTTTTGGACAAGGCGGATGGTCTTTGAAAACTAGAGATATAGGTTCGGGGGTCGATTACGTGCGAGGAAGGTGTTAGCACCGCGCACGTCCTTTCTACCGAAAGGGAACCTCTAATTAAATGTGTGGTTTTAACACTTGATTTGAAAAATATCTAGGTTTGCCTATTTATTGGAAGGATGAATGGGAAAACTTAACAAAAATTTTATTTTTGGGGGAAAAAGGGTTTTTTAGAAAAAAGTGCTTGACGGGACATGGCCCGCTCCTACGTATCTCCCGGTGCGATGGAGAATTCAAAGCTACGTAGTTCTTGGTTGTCTTTTTGAAAAGTTCTTGTTTTTTATCCTTTTTTGGTGAGTTTTTGAAATAGGACGAGCATTAGTGAATGATTAAACTAGCAGAGGCTATGATGAATCACTTACTAAATACTCAAAAGAGAGAGTTGTACCGTTAGTCAAACGAACGAAGGTTCTGATGGACTATTGATAACAACTCGTTTTTTTATTATCTTTTTTGAAAGTGATTTTCGAAAGAGATTGATTTGTACGATGATCAAACTAACAAAGGTTATGATGGATCATCGTTTATTATTTTTAGGAGAAAAGGACATTGTCACTAATAGCTAAACGAACAGAGGCTCTGATGAGCTACTAGCAACAATGGGTTTGAAAATGATTTCTGTTTGTTTTATGAAAATGATTGGTTTAGGGGGATGAAAAGAATTTTTATTTGTTGCGCTTGACGAGAACGTGGCTCGCTCCTACGTATCCCAAACGGGAATCAAAGCGACGTAGTTCTAATGAAAAATGTTTTTGAAAGGGTTTAAAAGGGGTAAGTTGAATCATCGGAGACCATCTTCACCACTTAGAACATGATGCGCTAGGCATAAGTGGGAATCATATGGTTCGTCATCAGAAATGGACGATAATATACAAGAACGAGTAAATGAACGCTATAGCTAAGCTAAATCACACAGGGCAATTTTGGCACAGATCGCATTAACTAAATATTAACAAATTTAAAGACAGAAATACCTCTGATGAAGGCAGACATTACAACTTTGAAGAACGCAACCCCGACTAACTCTTGCAGGAGATCAGCTCAGACGGACCAACGGCGCGAATAGAGCAAAAATGAAGCGTAGAACTGGAAAATGAGATTTGCGAGAGTTGTCTTCTCAGATCTCGTGAAAAATGTGTCTCTGGAGCAATTCTTCTCTGATCTTGTGAGATGTGTGTGTGTCAAAATGTGACTTGAGGCTGCCTATTTATAGGCTTAGGAAAGCGTAGAATTTTTAAAAAACATTTATTGCATGGATGAATCGATTGTTTGAGCCTTTGGAAATAGTAGAGAATCGATTCTTGGACATCCTAAATAGGTGAAAATCGATTCCATGTTTAGTTAAAATAAGTGGGAATCGATTCTTGGCTCTTGGAAATTGCTAGAAAATCGATTTCATGTTTTGACAAAATAAGGAGGAATCGATTCTTGGCTCTTTAAAATGGCCTGAAAATCGATTTCATGCCTTGATAACATAAGGAAGAATCGATTCTTGGCTCCTAAAAATGGCCTGAAAATCGATTTCATGCCTTGATAACATAAGGAGGAATCGATTCTTGGCTCCTTAAAATGGCCTGAAAATCGATTTCATGCTTTGGTAACCTAAGGAGGAATCGATTCTTGGCTCCTTAAGATGGCCTGAAAATCGATTTCATGGTTTAATATTGGATTAAGGAACCGATTTCATGGCCTTTACAAAATAGTATAAATCGATTCTTGGCCCTTGGAACAGAATGGAAATCAATTCTTGCTTTCCACAAAAATGTTTTTAGGTTTTTGCCATGCATGCATAAAATATTTTCCAAAGCTTGCCATGCATGCATAACATATTTTTCAAAACTTGCCATGCATACATAACACATTTTCAAAAACCCTAATTTGATGCATGAGGCTTATTGCAAAAATTGTTTTTAGAGACCCTTTTGTGAGAAATGACCAAAATGCCCTTTTTGACTCTAACTTCCCAAAACGTGCATTCTAACCCTAAAAATGATGCATAATTTATTTTTGTGTGGAAAATTAGGGTTTGGACCTAAGCCGGACAAAATTGGGGTATGACAGCTGCCCCTCTTTATCTGAATTTTAACGAGGAATATGAATTGGCTGAAACATATTCCAAGGTAAAATGGAGATAAAGAATTCAGAGATTATGCCGATTTTGTCTACTTGGGGAAAACCCGAATTTTCCATTTTTCTTTCCTCATTTTTTTTTGTTTTTGTTGATGACAGATGAGAAATGCAAAAAACAGATTGGATTTTTTTGAATCACCACTTGGCGTGCTAAAACAATGATTTGTGGGTTCAACACTTGGCGTGCAGAAGCAGGAAGTAAAGCGGTAAAGAACGCGGTAAGGAAAGCAGTAAAGAAGGAGCACTGAGGGCTCAGGATGAGCGCGGAGGGCTCAGGATGAGCACAGAGGGTTCAGGAGGAGCACAGAGGGCTCAGGATGAGCGCAGAGGGCTCAGGAGGAGCACAGAGGGCTCAGGAGGAGCACAGAGGGCTCAGGATGAGCGCAGAGGGCTCAGGAGGAGCACAGAGGGCTCAGGATGAGCGCAGAGGGCTCGGGGGGAGCACAGAGGGCCCAGGAGGAGCGCAGAGGGCTCAGGATGAGCACAGAGGGCTCAGGATGAGCGCAGAGGGCTGAGGATGAGCGCGGAGGGCTCAGTGGAGCACAGAGGGCTCAGGATGAGCGCAGAGGGTTCAGGGTGAGCACAGAGGGCTCAGGATGAGCACAGAGGGCTCAGTGTAACACCCCATTCTACCCGGCTATTTTCCATAGAGATCAGAGTTTCAAAATTTCTTTTTGAATGGAATGCTACACACGTACTTAATTGTAACAACGATCAATTCAGTCTAGGCTTTCCTTATACCTTTACAATACGCAACACCATTTAATAAATTAAGGTACTCTTGATTTTACCAACAAAATCCACACATTATAATTTAGATGCCTCACAGCGGAAAAATAACATAAACTCAAAATGCCAAACAACGGCCTCATCGGAAATCATTAGTTCAATGCACACAAAATTCAACAACAAATAAATAACATTAAAATCCCTAATCCAACCCCCTAGGTGTCACGTATCAGAGCAGACCGACTCGGGAGTGAAAGGAGTAAGCCTTCACTCAGGACTACCTGTGGTAAACAACAACAGAAGGGTGAGTCTCAACTACATAATAAAGACTATAATAAGAAGTATATTCCATCATAGCATCACACTCACACAGTCACACAGTAGCATAGTCCATACAATCACCAACTAGCATGCTTATCATGAGGATGTATGCAATACAGTCATGCATGTGGTACCATTTTCCCAGACCGCAGCCTTATCATCATAATATCAACTCAGACCGCAGCCTTATCATTTCAATTTAGAACTCAGACCGCGGCCTTATTATCATAATTAACAACTCAGACCGCATCCTTATGTATGCATGAGACTCCATGACAAAACCACAATCATAATTATTAACAACACGGTCCATGTATCCTATATCACATCTTTAATTAATCTTAGTTTTAGCCCCCATGGCCTCATCATCAACCAACTCATTATTTTCTCCTCACAATCACGTCCCTAGGACTAGGACAACACTTAGGGACCAATTTGTCACCATTAGATCCGAAACCCAAACACAAGGCATGGGCGCCCCACTTGGCGCCCTGGGCGGCCACACTTGGCGCCCCACACAACACCCAAACGCACAAACATAGTAGGCCACCCTAAAGATTGAAACCGCTCTAGCCAAAAGGTTCAAAATGGGATTTGGTCACGTGAATACAGAGTTTGGCTAGGGAAAATATGTTCAGAAAATGAGATGCATCCAAGGCACCCCTAAAACAAGCCAAAGCGATGCCCAATAGGACCATTTCAAAACCACAAGTGCAAATCCAGAAATTCTTTAGCCAAAGTGTTTTAAATAACATTTGGTCAGGCCAATACAAAGTTTGGCTCGGTAAAATATGCTCAGAAAATGATGTGTGCACAAGGCACCCCTAAAACAAGCCAAAATGATGCCCAACCGGACAATTTCAAAATCACAAGTGCAAATCCAGAAATTCTTTAGCCAAAGTGTTTTAAATAACATTTGGTCAGGTCAATACAAAGTTTGGCTCGGTAAAATATGCTCAGAAAATGATGTGTGCACAAGGCACCCCTAAAACAAGCCAAAATGATGCCCAACCGGACAATTTCAAAACCACAAGTGCAAATCCAGAAATTCTTTAGCCAAAGTGTTTTAAATAACATTTGGTCAGGTCAATACGAAGTTTGGCTCGGTAAAATATGCTCAGAAAATGATGTGTGCACAAGGCACCCCTAAAACAAGCCAAAATGATGCCCAACCGGACAATTTCAAAACCACAAGTGCAAATCCAGAAATTCTTTAGCCAAAGTGTTTTAAATAACATTTGGTCAGGTCAATACGAAGTTTGGCTCAGTAAAATATGTTTAGAAACCGAGTTTACCCAAAAACATGATTTATGCGCCTTGCCTAAGCATAGACAGCAACCTGGCGCCACCCCAGGCGCCACAGGCAGCAACATAGGCGCCCTGCCCAGAACACAGACACGCCCAGCAACAGAAAACAGCGCCCAGGGCGCCAAGTCCCCCCCCCCAGCCACTAGCGCCCAGGCGCCCCAACACAACCAAAACACCAAAATTCTTAATCACTTTTCCAAACCAAATTACTACAACGATTACAAAACTCATTATGCTCAGTCCAACCACATTCAATTTCACATATATATATTAAGAACACATCAAGGCACAAAATCAACACTTGAAATCTAACATTAACATAGGGAAAATCGAATTAATCACCAACTATCAATTTCAACTAACTTAAACAAATCTAACAATTAACAAGTAAGGTCAAGTGAGATCCTATGGTTTACATACAACCTATTATACTCTCTATTATAGAGTGAGACTCCCCTAACCTTGATTATGACGACACTAGAGCTCTTCCCACCGAAGCACCGACACACCACCGCAACAAGAATTCTTCCCTTCTTCTTCCCTTATCCACGAACACGCCCTCTCTCTCCTTCTCTTGGACCATTCGCGAATTTGATCAAGATAGAAAGGGTTAGGGAAAACGAAACTTAAGCACTTGATAGGGAAAAGAAATCGAATCATAGAAGGTTAGGAACCCTTACCTAGGATCAAGGTGCACAAACCCTAACTACAAGCTTGAAATCGCTCCTTCCTTCTCTTCTCCTCTCTTCGACTTTCTTTCTTTTCTTCTCTATTTCGACTTTCTTTCTTTCTTTGACACTAGTGAGGCGCGACCTAGACCCCTAGTGCCTAAGGAGCGCCTAAGCCAACGGGCTTGGGCCTCTTGGGCCGTCACTTGAAATTCCGGCATTACCAACGCCATCCCCTTCAATTAAAATAAAATACTATATCATCACATAATAAAATAAAATAGTGCAACACTTTAAATAATTTAATCAATTACTTAATTAAATTATTTTAGGGTGTTACAACTCTCCCCCACTTAGGAAATTTCGTCCTCGAAATTCATACCTGAGTCAAAAAGCTCTGGATAGGACTCCTGCATCCTACTCTCCAGCTCCCAAGTCATGCTCTCGCCAGAAGCGCCTAACCACACCACCTTTACTAAAACAATGCTTTTCCCTCTCAGCACCTTCACTTCTCTATCATCAATCCTCACTGGCATAGTCTCCACAGTGAGGTTATCTCGCACCTCAATATCATCCATGTGGATCACATGAGACGGGTCCGGAATGTACTTTCGAAGTTGCGACACGTGAAATACGTCGTGCAAGTTCGAAAGGTTAGGTGGTAAGGCCACCCTATAAGCAACCTTTCCGACCCTCTCAGTGATCTGGTACGGTCCAATAAATCTAGGAGTCAACTTCTTTGCTTTAAGTGCACGCCCAACCCCAGCCATAGGCGTGACCCTTAAGAAAACATGCTCACCAGCCTGAAATTCCAAATCTTTTCTCCTTCTATCATGGTAACTCTTTTGCCGACTTTGAGACTCTTTCATTTTCTCCCTGATCATTTTTATCTTCTCTGTAGTCTCTCTCACCAATTCGGGTCCAAGAACAACACTTTCGCCAGATTCATGCCAACACAAAGGAGTCCTACACATCCGCCCATACAGTGCCTCATAAGGAGCCATCCCTATACTCGAATGGTAGCTGTTGTTGTAAGTGAACTCAATCAACGAAAAGTGTGTATCCCACGCACCTCCCTGCTCTAAAACACACGATCTCAATAAGTCCTCCAATGACTGAATGGTTCTCTCTGTCTGCCCATCAGTCTGAGGATGGTATGCTGAACTCAACCTCAATCTGGACCCCAATGCCTCTTGCAAGCTCCCCCAAAACTCCGAAGTAAACCTCGGATCTCTGTCAGATACAATACTCTTCGGGACACCATGCAACTTCACAATCACCTTAATATATATCTCGGCCAATCTCGCTACCGGATACGTGATGTTGATAGGAAGGAAGTGAGCAGACTTCGTCAACCTATCCACAATCACCCAAATAGAATCAAATCCCCTAACGGTTCTCGGTAACCCAGTCACAAAATCCATGGAAATGCTATCCCATTTCCATTCCGGAACATCTAAAGGTTGCATCAATCCCGCAGGCTTCTGGTGCTCAACCTTTGACTTCTGGCAAGTCAAACAGGCATACACAAACTGTGCTACATCTTTCTTCATACCAGGCCACCAGAATAATTTCTTCAAGTCATGATACATCTTTGTAGCCCCTGGATGAATACTCAGCTTGCTCCTATGACTCTCCTCAAGGATCATCTTCTTCATCTCAATATCATCGGGGACGCAGATCCTGTCTCTAAATCTCAACACACCTTGGGAATCCAACCTGAAATCCCCATCCACATTCTGATCACCCGCAACTAACAAGTCAACCAGCTTCACATCCAACTTCTGGGCGTCTCTGATACTAACCAAGAAGTCATTACCAATCCTCAGCATACCCAGCTTAACACTTCGCGGGGTCACTTCACAAACCAGACTCATATCACGAAATTGCTCAATCAACTCCAACTCTTTTACCATCATTGCTGACATATGCAAAGTCTTTCGACTTAAAGCATCAGCCACGACATTAGCTTTGCCGGGGTGACAGTTTAAGCCAAAATCATAATCCTTCAGCAGCTCTAACCAACGCCTCTGCCTCATATTCAGCTCCTTCTGGTCAAACAAGTATTTCAAACTCTTGTGGTCGCTGAATACCTCGAATCTAGTGCCATACAAATAGTGCCTCCAAATTTTTAGCGCAAACACAATAGCAGCCAATTCCAAATCATGAGTAGGATAGTTCTTCTCATGAGTCCGCAACTGTCTGGACGCATAAGCGACTACCTTCCCATCCTGCATCAATACGCCCCCTAAGCCCATTCTGGAAGCATCACAATATACCACAAACGGTTGATCCGGCACGGGCAACACTAACACCGGAGATGTTGTCAATCTTTTCTTCAACTCTTGGAAACTCTCTTCACACTTAGCATCCCAAACAAAAACTCTCCCTTTACACGTCAATTGAGTCAACGGAAGGGCTAGCTTTGAGAAACCCTCAATGAACCTCCTGTAGTAACCGGCCAACCCCAAGAAACTCCTGATCTCAGTCGCAGACTTCGGGCTCTCCCATTGTAACACTGCATCAACCTTAGCTGGGTCTACAGCTATGCCATCACTAGAAATTATGTGACCCAAAAAGCTTACCTCACGCAGCCAGAACTCGCATTTGGACAACTTAGCATAAAGTTTCTTCTCTTTCAATACCTCGAGCACCAATCTTAAGTGCTCTGCATGCTCCTCTTCAGACTTGGAGTATACCAGAATATCATCTATAAAAACTACCACAAACCGATCCAAGTAACTATGGAAGATACGGTTCATGTACTCCATAAACACCCCTGGTGCATTGGTGACACCGAACGGCATCACAGAGTATTCATAATGTCCATATCTCGTTCGAAACGCTGTCTTCTGGACGTCTTCATCCTTTACTTTAATCTGGTGATACCCTGACCTCAAATCAATTTTACTAAAAACTTTAGCACCCACCAGCTGGTCCATCAGATCATCAATTCTCGGAAGAGGGTACTTATTTTTGATAGTCACTTTGTTCAACTGTCTATAATCCACACACAGGCGCATACTCCCATCCTTCTTCTTTACTAACAAAACCGGAGCTCCCCAGGGTGACACACTAGGCCTCACAAAATTCTTTTCAAGTAACTCTTCCAACTGCTTCTTCAACTCAGATAACTCAGAAGCTGACATCCGATACGGTGCCATGGACACCGGCCTAGTACCAGGCACAAGGTCAATCCCAAACTCTACTTCCCTCTCTGGTGGCACACTAGGAATCTCATCAGGGAACACTTCAGGGAACTCACACACCACCTGCAATCCTTCAACCATAGCTTGGTTTTCAGCAGACATAGACGCCATCAAAGCAAATAGTTGACCACCATCCTTCATTACCTTATGCAGCTGATCCCCAGACAACAAAACAGACTCTCCCTCCTCAGGAGGAAGGAAACTCACAGACTTGCTGAAACAGTTGATGTGCACATGGTTATCCACTAACCAGTCCATACCAAGAATAACATCCAACCCTCCCAAAGGCAAACATATAAGGTCAACCAGAAAATCTCTGCCGAATACTGACAGAGGACACTTAGCACACAATAGAGAAGTAGTCACCGAACCCTTAGCCGGAGTGTCGATAACCATTTCCCTTTTCATATCAGACAATACAAGATTTAACTTTTCAGCACAAACAGCAGCAATAAAAGAATGCGTAGCACCAGTATCAACTATAGCAACTAAAGGGGAACCATAAATAAAACAAGTACCTCGAATCTCATTGGGCCCCTCTGAGCCTGCTAGCGCGAAAACTCTTCCATTGGATTTTTCTTTCTTCGGTTTGGTGCATTTAGAACTAAAGTGACCAGCTTCACCACAATTGAAACACACTGATTCCTTACGATCACAGTTAGACGCCATATGACCTTTCTTCCCACAACGGTAACACATTACCTCTGTCTTGCAATCGAAACTTTTGTGACCCGGCTTGCCACACGTGTAACACACTATATCAGCGGGAGCACCTCCCCCACTAGGCTTCTTACCCTCAGAAAATTTCTTGCCAGCACCTGCCTTCCACTTATTCTTACCTCCAGACACATCATATGGTTTGCCCCTAAACTGAGTATTCCTCTTTTCTTTCCCAATCTTGTAAGCAGCAGAACTGTCCTCTTCATAAATTCTACTCTTGTCAACTAATCTAGCAAAATCTCGAATCTCATGATATCCAATTGCCTTCTTAATATCGGGTCGCAGGCCACTTTCAAATTTCACACATTTAGAGAACTCTGAATCAGCATCATTGGCGTAGTAAGGACAGAATTGGGCCAGCTCTTCAAATTTGGCTGCATACTCAGCCACTGTCTTATTTCCCTGTTTCAGTTCTAGAAATTCTACCTCTTTCTTGGCCCGAACGTCTTCAGGGTAGTACTTTCTTTTAAATTCCCTTGTGAAGACTTCCCAAGTAATCTCTTCACCAGCAGTGTTCAACCTATGCAGCATCCCTAACCACCACTTGTCAGCCTCTTCTGCCAGCATGTGCGTCCCGAACTTCACTTGCTGGGCAGCAGTACAATCCATAACACGGAATATCCGCTCTATCTCATTCAGCCATGACAAGGCTCCATCGGGATCATACCGACCCTTGAAGGTGGGTGGGTTTTCCCTCTGAAACGTTGCCAGGTTACGGGCATTCATATCAGCAGCATTGTGTTGATTTCCAACAGCTTGGGCTATGGCCTGCAGAGCAGCAGCCAAAGCAGCATCATCCCTTCTAGCCATATCGACCTAGCACTGCAGCATAAACGACAATTTAGAACTAAAACAAAACACCTAATTGTCATACACAATATGACAGACAGACACACTTGGTCGGACAGACCGAACTTTTGCTCTGATACCACTAATGTAACACCCCATTCTACCCGGCTATTTTCCATAGAGATCAGAGTTTCAAAATTTCTTTTTAAATGGAATGCTACACACGTACTTAATTGTAACAACGATCAATTCAGTCTAGGCTTTCCTTATACCTTTACAATACGCAACACCATTTAATAAATTAAGGTACTCTTGATTTTACCAACAAAATCCACACATTATAATTTAGATGCCTCACAGCGGAAAAATAACATAAACTCAAAATGCCAAACAACGGCCTCATCGGAAATCATTAGTTCAATGCACACAAAATTCAACAACAAATAAATAACATTAAAATCCCTAATCCAACCCCCTAGGTGTCACGTATCAGAGCAGACCGACTCGGGAGTGAAAGGAGTAAGCCTTCACTCAGGACTACCTGTGGTAAACAACAACAGAAGGGTGAGTCTCAACTACATAATAAAGACTATAATAAGAAGTATATTCCATCATAGCATCACACTCACACAGTCACACAGTAGCATAGTCCATACAATCACCAACTAGCATGCTTATCATGAGGATGTATGCAATACAGTCATGCATGTGGTACCATTTTCCCAGACCGCAGCCTTATCATCATAATATCAACTCAGACCGCAGCCTTATCATTTCAATTTAGAACTCAGACCGCGGCCTTATTATCATAATTAACAACTCAGACCGCAGCCTTATGTATGCATGAGACTCCATGACAAAACCACAATCATAATTATTAACAACACGGTCCATGTATCCTATATCACATCTTTAATTAATCTTAGTTTTAGCCCCCATGGCCTCATCATCAACCAACTCATTATTTTCTCCTCACAATCACGTCCCTAGGACTAGGACAACACTTAGGGACCAATTTGTCACCATTAGATCCGAAACCCAAACACAAGGCATGGGCGCCCCACTTGGCGCCCTGGGCGGCCACACTTGGCGCCCCACACAACACCCAAACGCACAAACATAGTAGGCCACCCTAAAGATTGAAACCGCTCTAGCCAAAAGGTTCAAAATGGGATTTGGTCACGTGAATACAGAGTTTGGCTAGGGAAAATATGTTCAGAAAATGAGATGCATCCAAGGCACCCCTAAAACAAGCCAAAGCGATGCCCAATAGGACCATTTCAAAACCACAAGTGCAAATCCAGAAATTCTTTAGCCAAAGTGTTTTAAATAACATTTGGTCAGGCCAATACAAAGTTTGGCTCGGTAAAATATGCTCAGAAAATGATGTGTGCACAAGGCACCCCTAAAACAAGCCAAAATGATGCCCAACCGGACAATTTCAAAATCACAAGTGCAAATCCAGAAATTCTTTAGCCAAAGTGTTTTAAATAACATTTGGTCAGGTCAATACAAAGTTTGGCTCGGTAAAATATGCTCAGAAAATGATGTGTGCACAAGGCACCCCTAAAACAAGCCAAAATGATGCCCAACCGGACAATTTCAAAACCACAAGTGCAAATCCAGAAATTCTTTAGCCAAAGTGTTTTAAATAACATTTGGTCAGGTCAATACAAAGTTTGGCTCGGTAAAATATGCTCAGAAAATGATGTGTGCACAAGGCACCCCTAAAACAAGCCAAAATGATGCCCAACCGGACAATTTCAAAACCACAAGTGCAAATCCAGAAATTCTTTAGCCAAAGTGTTTTAAATAACATTTGGTCAGGTCAATACGAAGTTTGGCTCGGTAAAATATGCTCAGAAAATGATGTGTGCACAAGGCACCCCTAAAACAAGCCAAAATGATGCCCAACCGGACAATTTCAAAACCACAAGTGCAAATCCAGAAATTCTTTAGCCAAAGTGTTTTAAATAACATTTGGTCAGGTCAATACGAAGTTTGGCTCAGTAAAATATGTTTAGAAACCGAGTTTACCCAAAAACATGATTTATGCGCCTTGCCTAAGCATAGACAGCAACCTGGCGCCACCCCAGGCGCCACAGGCAGCAACATAGGCGCCCTGCCCAGAACACAGACACGCCCAGCAACAGAAAACAGCGCCCAGGGCGCCAAGTCCCCCCCAGCCACTAGCGCCCAGGCGCCCCAACACAACCAAAACACCAAAATTCTTAATCACTTTTCCAAACCAAATTACTACAACGATTACAAAACTCATTATGCTCAGTCCAACCACATTCAATTTCACATATATATATTAAGAACACATCAAGGCACAAAATCAACACTTGAAATCTAATATTAACATAGGGAAAATCGAATTAATCACCAATTATCAATTTCAACTAACTTAAACAAATCTAACAATTAACAAGTAAGGTCAAGTGAGATCCTATGGTTTACATACAACCTATTATACTCTCTATTATAGAGTGAGACTCCCCTAACCTTGATTATGACGACACTAGAGCTCTTCCCACCGAAGCACCGACACACCACCGCAACAAGAATTCTTCCCTTCTTCTTCCCTTATCCACGAACACGCCCTCTCTCTCCTTCTCTTGGACCATTCGCGAATTTGATCAAGATAGAAAGGGTTAGGGAAAACGAAACTTAAGCACTTGATAGGGAAAAGAAATCGAATCATAGAAGGTTAGGAACCCTTACCTAGGATCAAGGTGCACAAACCCTAACTCCAAGCTTGAAATCGCTCCTTCCTTCTCTTCTCCTCTCTTCGACTTTCTTTCTTTTCTTCTCTATTTCGACTTTCTTTCTTTCTTTGACACTAGTGAGGCGCGACCTAGACCCCTAGTGCCTAAGGAGCGCCTAAGCCAACGGGCTTGGGCCTCTTGGGCCGTCACTTGAAATTCCGGCATTACCAACGCCATCCCCTTCAATTAAAATAAAATACTATATCATCACATAATAAAATAAAATAGTGCAACACTTTAAATAATTTAATCAATTACTTAATTAAATTATTTTAGGGTGTTACACTCAGGGGGAGCACAGAGGGCTCAGGATGAGCGCAGAGGGCTCAGGGGGAGCACAGAGGGCTCAGGAGGAGCACATAGGGCTCAGGGGGAGCACAGAGGGCTCAGGGGGAGCACAGAGGGCTCAGGATGAGCGCAGAGGGCTCAGGGGGAGCACAGAGGGCTCAGGATGAGCGCAGAGGGCTCAGGATGAGCGCAGAGGGCTCAGGATGAGCGCAGGGGGCTCAGGAGGAGCACAGAGGGCTCAGGATGAGCACAGAGGGCTGAGGGGGGAGCACAGAGGGCTCAGGATGAGCGCAGAGGGCTCAGGGGGAGCACAGAGGGCTCAGGAGGAGCACAGAGGGCTCAGGATGAGCACAGAGGGCTCAGGAGGAGCACAGAGGGCTCAGGATGAGCACAGAGGGCTCAGGATGAGCACAGAGGGCTCTGGGGGAGCACAGAGGGCTCAGGATGAGCGCAGAGGGCTCAGGATGAGCACAGAGGGCTCAGGACGAGCACAGAGGGCTCACAAATGCTGTTGATTGGTTGATTTGAAATGACCGATGCTGCTGTGTTGGATTGAGGTGCCTGCATACGTTAGTTGATGCAAGGAATGGTGCATGGAGTATGAGTGCATGTTATGCAAGGGCATGTTATGTATGTGCATGCAATGCTATGATTTTGGTGTGATGATGAATGTGGTGAAATGCTATTCCTGATTCTTGATCTCTTTAATTTTCTTTGGTCAGCTTTCTTTTTTCTGACTGCTTGTTTTTCTTGGTTTTTCTTTGACCAGCTTTCTTTTTTCTGATCGTTTGTTTTTTTTCTTTTGCTCTTTTGCTCTTTTGGCTCATTCTTTTTGCTGGTTCGACCAACCCGCGACAAGACTGAGGGACCGATTAGAATTGTAGTGGCGTATAAGCCCAGTGCTGATTGTCTTGTAATTTGCCATCAGAAATGGCCTATGAGTGCAATTATTTCCTTGTAAGCTTAATTTTCCCTGAGAAGTTGCTTCCTTCCCATAACTTTTAAAAATTTCTCAATGATTGTGATGCTCTATGATTTATGCACATGTTTTACAGGTCAGTGTTACCATCATCATAAAACGTTTATTTGAGCAGAAAAAGCAGGAAAATAGAAAAACAAACAGACGTGAGAAAGATTGAACTTTATTGATGTAGAAATCGGTCGCACAAGAAGTTACGCCGACTGTTCAATACATTTGACAGTTTAAACTACAAAAAGACACGAAAAAGAGAGAAGCTGATTTCTGACTGTCCGTCTCTGTGGAACGGTGCTAAGCATTTATGTCCTTGACCTTGACCACCCCTTCATCCCAAACCTTCAGGAGTGCTGTATTCCTTTGTTTATTTTCATGCCCAAGCTTTCTGACCCTAATTTTTGCCTGGATCGCCCTTTGCGGGTTTTCAATCCACCGGGTCGCTCTGATTTTGCCTAGGCCGCCCTTTGCGGGTTTTCAACCTAGCGAGCTAATTCTTACTGGGCTTGTCTTTCTCTTTTTTCGTCTATTTCTTTCAGGCATAATACTTCTTCACTTGATCGGAATTGACGGGGTTTCTTAAGTCTTCTCCATCCATGTTCGTGTGTATCAGAGCTCCTCCGGAGAAGGCTTTCTTGACTATATACGGGCCCTCATAGGTGGGAGTCCATTTTCCACGGGGATCACTTTGAATAGGCAGAATCTTCTTGAGCACTAGGTCTCCCTCATTGAATCCTCGGGGACGAACTTTCTTGTCGAAAGCGGTTTTCATCCTTTGCTGGTATAGCTGTCCATGACACAAGGCTGTGATTCTCTTCTCCTCAATGAGATTTAGCTGATCTAGGCGAGCTTGTACCCACTCTGCTTCTTCCAGCTTAGTTTCCATTAGTACCCGCAGGGAGGGTATTTCGACCTCGACAGTGAGGACTGCCTCTGACCCGTATACCAAAGAGAAAGGGGTTGCCCCGGTCGATGTACGCACTGAAGTACGATAGCCGTGTAGAGCAAAAGGGAGCATCTCGTGCCAATCTTTGTGCGTGACCACCATTTTCTGCACTATCTTCTTGATGTTCTTGTTGGCCGCTTCGACTGCCCCATTCATCTTGGGCCTATAAGGTGAGGAATTGTGATGCTGAATCTTGAACTCTGTGCACAAGTCCTTCATCATTTTGCTGTTCAGGTTGCTGCCGTTATCAGTGATGATCTTGTTGGGAAGACCATAACGGCAAATCAAGTCTTTCTTCACAAACTTGGCGACCACTGAACTGGTTACACTGGAGTAGGAAGCAGCTTCGACCCACTTAGTGAAATAATCGATTGCAACCAGAATGAAACGATGTCCATTTGATGCTCTAGGCTCTATAGGGCCAATGACGTCCATGCCGCACATTGAGAAAGGCCAAGATGCAGTCATGACATTTAGAGAGGCAGGTGGCACATGAATGTGATCAGCGTAGATTTGGCACTTGTGGCACTTTCAGACGAAGCTGTAGCAGTCACCTTCCATCTGCAACCAGTAATAGCCGGCTCTCAAGATTTTTCTTGCCATGGTGTGCCCACTGGAATGAACCCCGAACGACCCTTCATGGACCTCTTTCATAATTTTTGCTGCCTCTTCTTCTGTCACACACCTCAGAAGGACCATATCATAATTTCTTTTGTAGAGAACTTCGCCATTCAAAAAGAAGTTCCTCGACAATCTTCTGAGCGTTCTTTTGTCATTCTCTGATGCCCCGGGGGGATATTCCCTATTGATGACGTACTGTTTGATATCATAATACCATGGCCTGCTATCAGGCTCTTCCTCAATTGCAGTGCAGTAATGATGTGCCGGGAGACCCCGGTGTTGGATTCTGATACGAGTTAGATTTTTGTCGCAATTGATGTTGAACATTGACGACAGAGTTGCCAAAGCATCGGCCAACTGGTTTTCACCTCGAGGGATATGCTGGAAAGTAATTTCGTCGAAAGACTTCATCAATTCCTGGACATAATTACAATAAGGGATCAATTTAGGATCTCTGGTCTCCCAATCACCTCTCACCTGATGAATAACCAAAGCCGAATCACCATACACATCGAGTCTTTTAACCTTCCATTCAAGGGCTGCCTGAATCCCCAAGATGCATGCTTCATATTCTCCGATGTTGTTAGTGACATAAAAGCTTAATCTGGCAGTGACTGGAACGAAACGGTTATCTGGGGAGATTAGCACAGCCCCAGCTCCGTGCCCCCACACATTGGATGCGCCATCGAATATCATCCTCCACCTCTCCTCTTCTTGAGACTTTCCTTCCTCAAACAGTGCCATGATGTCTTCATCGGGAAAATCATACTGCATTGATTGGTAGTCTTGAATTGGCTGACATGCTAAGTACTCGGCGAGTGCACTGCCCTTGACCGCCTTCTGTGTGACCTGCAGAATATCGTACTCTAACAATAACATCTGCCAACGAGCGATCCGTCCTGTGAGTGCTGGCTTTTCAAAAGTATACTTGATTGGATCCATTTAAGACACCAACCAGGTTGTATGACTCAACAGGTACTGCCTTAGACGATGAGCAGCCCATGCTAAGGCACAACAAGTCTTTTCTAGCACTGAATATCTCGTCTCACAGTCAGTGAACTTTTTACTCAAGTAGTATATAGCATGCTCTTTCTTTCCTGATTCGTCATGCTGCCCCAGCACACACCCCATCGAATTGTCCAACACAGTTAGATACAGGATGAGCGGTCTTCCGGGCACCGGCGGCATCAAAATTGGCGGATTCTGCAGATAGTCCTTAATTCTTTCAAAGGCTCTTTGGCAATCATCATTCCACCCTGCTTTCTGGTTCTTGCACAACAGCTTGAAGAGAGGCTCGCAAGTGGCGGTCAATTGGGATATGAATCTTGAGATGTAGTTCAATCTCCCAAGGAACCCACGGACCTCTTTTTCAGTCTTTGGCACTGGCATTTCGAGGATTGCTTTAACTTTGTCTGGATCAACCTCTATCCCTTTTTTACTGACGATGAATCCCAGTAATTTTCCAGATCTCACACCGAAAGTGCATTTTGCTGGGTTTAACCTGAGCTTGAACTTCCGTAGACGTTCGAAGAGTTTGCGCAGATTAACAATGTGTCCTTCATCAGTCTTGGACTTTGCAATCATATCATCTACATACACCTCAATTTCTTTGTGCATCATATCATGGAATAATGTCACCATTGCCCTTTGATAAGTCGCGCCGGCATTCTTGAGTCCAAAAGGCATCACTTTATAGCAGAATGTGCCCCAGAGAGTTATGAAGGTGGTTTTCTCCATATCTTCCGGAGCCATCTTTATCTGATTGTACCCTGAATACCCGTCCATGAAGGAGAACAATGAGTGTTGGGCCGTGCTGTCTACCAGAATGTCAATATGAGGCAGAGGGAAATCATCCTTGGGACTAGCTCTGTTCAGATCTCTGTAGTCGACGCACATTCTGACCTTGCCGTCTTTTTTTGGAACAGGGACGATGTTGGCTACCCACTGTGGATACTTCGCAACCGCTAGGAACCCGGCATCAAACTATTTCTTTACCTCATCCCGTATCTTCAGTGACATCTCTGGTTTCATTCTTCTCAATTTCTGCTTGACTGGGGGGCACTCCGGCTTCACTGGCAACCTGTGTTCAACAATGTCGGTGTCTAGCCCTGGCATATCTTTGTACGACCACGCAAAGACATCAGCGTAATCCTGCAAGAGTTCGATTAGTCTTTTGCGTTCACTCTCTTCCATGGCGGTACCGACCTTGACCGCTCTTCTATCCTCCTCTGTACCCAGGTTGATGATCTCAATCGACTCCCCATGAGGTTGAATAACCTTCTCTTCCTGTTCTATTAATCTTGTCAATTCTGGAGGAGCTTCCCAGTTTTCAGCAACATCCCCCTCGGCTTGGTTAACCGGATGATCAAAGTCAAAGTTTGGACTGCTAGCACTGTTGTTCTTAGAGACAATTGCTGTATGTCTGCATTTTACCGAAGCGCAAAAGCAGAATGAAAATCGGAACAAGCAAACAAACAATAACAAAGCAATAAAAAGACGCATGAAATGAAGAGAAATGGATTTTTATTGATTGAAAATTCAAAACAAACGTTTTTATTTAATGATGATAACTCTGAAAATAAAAACATGTTTGCCCCTAGCAACTTGTCCTATGGCCTTGGGCAGAGCCACAGGGTTGCATTACAATCACTACTTTGAAATAAAAGCGATGGGCAAGTCCACAACTTCCCAATTTTTGAGCTTCTCCTCAGCATGGCAACGGCGAACTAAACTGGTACTGCTTTCTTCATCCTCTGAACCAATGGCAGTGATCTGGTCTGGATCTAGCAACCCAGCACTCTTGAAGCTTTGACTGATGTTACTGATGGGCATCCTCTTTGACCATGGATCCTGGCCTCTCAACTTGGCCAACCATTCACCTCTTCTCTCTTCAGCCAACTTCCTCCTTTCAACCTCGCTTGGGTGGTATCCCAACCCGTAACGATCTTTGTTTCCTTTCAGTTGTACAGGAGCAAGAATTCCTTGTCCCGTTTTTCCTAAACCACGCCCCAGCTGGTATCCTTGATCCATCATGATTCTGGCGACCATCTCTCCACTCTTTGACAGCTTTATCACGGGCGATGACGATTCACATCCACCAAGCACAGCATTGGCAATTTCAAGAGATTGGAAAGAAGTCTCCAAAGACTCTTCAGCTGCTTCCACATAAGGGAACGGAGAAGACTTGTTAACTAGCATCTCTTCTTCTCCATACACCACCACAATTTTGTCATTAACCACGAACTTAACCCTCTGGTGTAGAGATGAAGGAATAGCCCCAGCCATATGGATCCATGGCCTCCCGAGTAAACAGCTGTAGGAGGAGGATATGTCCATGACTTGAAAATTGATATAAAAAGTTTCTGGTCCTATTTGAATGGGGAATTCCATCTCTACTATCACCTCTTTCTTTGACCCATCGAACGCCCTCACCAGAGTTGAACTTGGCTTCATAAAGGAACAATCAACATCCAGTTTGCTTACGGTTGACTGGGGCATCACATTCAAAGAAGAACCGTTGTCAATTAATACCCGCGCCAACACGAAATCTCCACATTTGACTGAGATGTGCAAAGCTTGATTGTGTTTCTTTCCCTCTGGGGGAAGCTCTTCATCAGTGAAAGTCAGATGGTTTGCAGCTACAATATTCCCAACTACTTCATCAAATTGGCCAACAGAGATGTTCTGAGCAACGTGTGCTTCATTCAGCACTTTCATGAGAGCAGTTCTGTGCGCTTCTGAACTCATCAACAAAGAGAGCATTGAAATCTTGGCCGGAGTTTGGTTCATCTGATCGACCACTTTATAATCACTCTGTCTCACAATCTTGAGAAACTCATCTGTTTCAGGCTCTGCCCCTTTCTTCTTCTGAATATTCTCTGCCTCCTTTTCTTTACCCTTACGGGCTCTATCTTCGGCTTCTTTGGAGGACTCAACTCGACCAAACTCGGGAGCATACATCCGACCGCTCCTTGTCATCCCGCTTGACCCAGTTATATTTGTAACAATGGTACTTGGAGAAACCCCTACTTAAGGTAAGGTGTTGTACTTCCACGGTACGGCGCTGTCCTTCTCATAAGGAAATGGAGCTGGGATTTCAATAACCAATGGCTGTGGTTTGGCTTGGACCGGTTTCGAATTATACAGTATCTCAACTGGCCTTCTGGCCTCATTGCCATCATTGAACTGCAGCATTAGCACACTTTCTGCTTTCTCAACTACTTCCAACCGAACCACATAACGGTCCATCAAATCTTGCAAAACAGACTTAAAATCCTCACAAGCACCTGCACACGCAGGGTCAGCACACACACAACCTTTCTGAATTACCCCACAACGACATAACTCAGCATGTATGTCTTCCAAAGGAGTCTTGATACTCTCAACGTTCTTTAGCATGATCTGGCTCCCCGAATCTTCTATAGCATTGGCAGACGGTGCCCCATGACCTGGCAAGGGGTTAGTTGTCGTGCTCGGATTGTTCGGTTTAAAAGATAGCCAATTGGCATCAATTAGGTCTTGAACTATAAACTTGAACGCATAGCAATCTTCCACCGTGTGACCGACCCCTCCACTATGGAAAATACAAGTGGCGTCAGCATTATATCCTCTAGGGAAAGGTGGTTGCACAGTCCTCATAGGGTGAGTCTTGACTAGATTCTTTGCAATGAGATGATTAAACAGCTCAGTATAAGTGATGGGAATTGGATCAAAACTGGTACGTTTCCTTTCTTGATGATTCTGAGTTGTGACCCGGATTATTCTGCGGCGGCTGAGCTGGAACAGAGAACGGAACTTTCTGCTGTGGGGCGTTGAAGGACGGACCTCCCCCTGCTGTAATGACATTTGTCTCTCCCTCTTTCTTCTTAGGGAAATTTGAAAAAGCTTTCTTCTGCCCACCAGGATTGCCAAAACCTCCGGCAATTTTCCCACTACGCAATCCATGTTCCAGACGTTCCCCAATGATCACCATATCAGAGAAGCTAGAAGAGACACTACCCACCAATCGATCATAGTATATTCCTGGGAGAGTTTCCATGAACATATATACCATTTCCTTTTCTGTCACTGGTGGCTTCACTTGGGCTGCTACACTTCTCCACTTCTGGGCATATTCTTTAAATGATTCCCTGTCGCCTTTGCTCATGAGTTGTAGTTGAGATCTATCAGGTGCCAGATCCATATTGTACTGATACTGTTTAAGAAATGCCTACGAGAGATCCTTCCAACTATGGATGTTGGAGGATTGCAGTTGCATATACCAGTCTAGAGACGCTCCGGTCAGACTGTTCTGAAAGAAATGGATCAGTACCTTATCATCGTGGGCATAGGCTGCCATCTTTCTGACATACATCGTTAGATGGCTGGAGGGACAGCCAGTGCCGCGGTATTTGTCAAAATCTGGCGCCTTGAATTTGGGAGGTATAACAACACCTGGGACAAGACACAGGTCCCGCGCATCTTTAGCCCTTGTACCTGACCCTTCCATTACCCTCAACCGTTCTTCTAGTAAGTGATATCTATCTCTTGGTTGTGAACTCTCAACCATCTGGCCCTGATGATAGCTCCCTGGATTGAAATAATAACCCCCATATTGAGCGGGGTTTCCCATTTGATAAGCAGCATTTGGAGGATTCACAGCAACCTCCGGAGCAGGAGCAGGCTGACTTGTCACCACAGGAATGGCTTCAGCAGTGGATGGTGTATAATTCATGGGCATCCCCCATGGATATACTTGTGCATTTGGTTGTCTCTGACCGCTTGTCCCTGAAGAACCACCAACTTCTGGCATGGGAGGAGGATGAACAGTTATAGCTTCAGCTGATGTAGGAGGAGAAACAAAGGTAACGCCCCCTTCTGGAGTTACGACTGCGGTGGCCCCAGCAGCGGCCCCACTTCTCAGAGTTTGCAGCATATTCATTACTTCAGCCATCTGGGCCTCTATAGCGCCCATTTTAGTCTTCAAAACTTGATTCTCCTGAGCCAGCTGCTCAGGGTTAAGGATTTCTACGACCGGCTCATCTTGACCCCGGGGGTCTTCATTCTCGAGATGCTGATTGCTAGCCATTAGTCTTGCCTGTAGACGGGTGGAATATCGGTGTTGGCGAACCAGCTTGCCTTTTGTTTCTCTGATGATAGAACATTTTTTATGAGTACAAGTAGGAATGCGTAAATGAATGCAATGCATGGCCTTATGTTATTTTGTGTTTAGCGCCAGGAATCGTGAGATAACTTGCTCTTGTCATAAGCAAATATCGAAACATTTTAAAAGCGTGACGAACATTGGGATCAACAAGCGATAGGGCACATTTCCTTCGAGTTTTAAATCATAGGAAAGAAAGAGAGTACAAGAGTGCAATACAATATCTCCCAAAGAAAATACAATGCTCTTAGAAAATTACAACATTCTAAAGAAAAATTATAACTTCCTAGAGAACATTCTAAAAAGGAAAATTACAATGCACTGAAATCTAGTAGCATATAGTCTTCAACTTCTTGTTCCTTTCTCTTTCTTTGCTTGCAGCAGCAGCTCCTTCAGCCTTTTCCATGAGTTCCTCAGTCAGGGCCTTGCAGAAATTCACAAACTCATACACATGGACTGGGGTATTGAAGGGGAGCATCTCGGCTTCAGCTCTCCTTAGCCTTCTGGGAACATCTTTTACAGCTTGATTAGCTAGCCATGCAAACTTTGAGAATTTACCCCTCCAAAGTCGGATCTCATCTCTTAGCTCTTTAACAATCTCTTGTTCTTCTATCTTGCCAATCAGTGCTAGGAAGCGATGTTCCCAGTACTTGCTCTCTGCTTGCACTTGCCTGTAAGACTCCCCTAGGTATCGGAGATTCCTTGTCAGTTCATCAGATCTTCCTTGCTCATACCTCAGCATTTCTTGGTATTCTCTGAGAACATTTCCAATGGAATTTCTTTCTTGTTCAAGATTCTTCAGCTGCCTTTTCAACTCCACCAAGTGAGGTTCTTGTCTGGGCTCGGTCGCCACAATCTTCCATTCTTTGGCTTCTTCAAGGGCCTTTCTTGTTTTCTGCTTATACCTTTGGAGTTCATCCCTAGCCCCCTTCAGGTATTTCTGAGCCTCCAGTTTACTCTCCTTTTCCGCTTTGAATCGCTTGACACCCTCCTCAACAGCTATCACCTTGATCTTGTTCTCTTCCTCTAACTCCTCCTTTTGCAGGGTTATTTTCTCCAACTTTGCTTGCAATGCCTTTTTCTCTTCCTCCGCTTTTGCTAAGGCAGATTTAACCTCATTCAACTCCTCAGGGGTAGGAAGGCGAGGTTTCGGCATCTCTTTCTCGACTGGCAGTGCCTCTTGGGAAGGTGGACGAGTACTTTGAATTCTTTCATGCAACCACTGGTAGAAAGTGACATCGCTAACCTTTTTCATGAGCTCATCTCTATCTTTACGGACCACAGTTTCCCATGCCTTTGAGATTTTCCGAAACAGACCCTTGTTCTTCGGATCTTCTTTGTCAAGGAAGATAGGAGTCAGCATGTCTTCGGTAGGCATATTCCTCATAGGGTACCCAAGCTGTCGGATAATCAAGGAAGGATTATAGTTGATGCAGCCTTGAGTACCTATTAGGGGCACGTTCTGAAAGTCTCCACACCGAAACACAACGGAGGGCCTGTTCTTCCAACATGAAGGAGTGTACCAGCAAACCTTGAGGGCATTAAGACTCCCTAAGGTATGCACCCACTCCTGGGCACTTTTGACCTCTACCTCACAATTCAAGGCATAAGACAACAGATCTGTAGCTGGATTCTTGTGAGCGATGACGTGGTTAAGGAGCCAAGCATATAGTACATGAAGGGAGCAGGCAATCTTCTTTTTCCCCAGCACTCGATGATGCGTAAAGGAGTAGTAAGTGTCTGCGAGTACGGCTGGTACTGGGTTAATTGGATTATCCTTGCTTATGAAGGCTAAGAACACCCCAATGGCAACCTCGTCAATGAACCTTTCAACTTGTGGGAAGAGGACAATCCCGAAGATAGTTAGTGCCAGCAATTGCTTAAAGGGACCCCATCTGTTGGCTTGAGCATGAGACTTCATTAGGTCTTCAAAATAACTCAATGGAAACCCCATTATACGGTTCTTTTTCTCTTTTCGGAGCTTTAACTTCCCCACTCCAACTTGCAGTAGCAAAGAGAGCCTCTGATCTGAATATTGATGCCCCTGGCACTGATAAGGCATCGCTTCTGACTTAAAGAAACCTAAAATTTGCTCATACTCTTCTAAAGTTGGTGATAGTTGGAAATCCTTGAAGATGAAACAGCGGATATCCAGATCGTAGAACTGACTGAGGGCTTTCACAACATTTTCTTGAAGATCCAACTGCAGCAACCGAAGAATATTCCCATAAGCCTTTTCAAACAACCTACGCTCATCCGGTCCCTTTAGAGAGGCACACTCTGTCAAACTCGCCACATCTGCTTTCTTTACTACTGGAAATCTCGAATTTAGCATACCCTCGCTTCTTGATCCCATGTCGTCTTGTTTTTTTTCACGCCTATGACAAGATTCCAAATTACTCCACGATTACCGGCAAACAAATTAGATGCATGAGGAATGCTGTATGAATTTTTTCAGAATTTTGCTTATGCAATGCATGCTGTTATGATGTAAAATGCGGATGATGAGGATGCTTGTTATAAAGACAGATATTTACAGGTGGGGGTTTTGAAATTTTAGGGCAGTATACCCTATATGCCACCTTCATATAGGTATTCATGAAAGGGAAGGAAAAACATATTCTTTTTTTTTTATTTTATTTTATTGTTTTTTTTCTAAAAAATATTGGCGGAAATGAACTAAACTAGATGTAATAATGCACACACAATTTTGGAAAAGCCCTTGTGACCTAAAAAGAGGTGAGACCTATGATCTAGGGCAATTTAAAGGGTAATCCTCCCATGTAGCTCTATTCACTCTCTCACAAGGCCACCAGAGCTACAGTCCCTTTCACAAAACTCCCCACAAATGCAGCAAACTGCTAGATGTGAGGCATCATGAAAGAGCACAACTCTGGTTGAAACTTTCGCAAGTAGCCAAACGGACAAAGGTCCTGATGGGCTCTCACTACTCGAATCCACTCTCCTAAGTTTTTTTTTTTGCAGACCTGGGTTATGGTCCCACTCAAAACACATAGTCACAGGGTATAAGTGTAGTGTGTGTGAAGGGCATTTTCCCTAGCACTACCCCCACCTGAAATGAAAACCAGAGCAGTCCAGACAAAAGCAAACAATAACAAGTTATCTACCCTAGGGTTTTATACCTGGAATATCTATAAACAAGGATATTGCTTACCTTAGGAAGAGGAGCCAAGAAGAGGGGATCATGGGGATTGGAAGAATGCATGGGCATAAACAATAAAAGAAAGGGAATAACAAACAACATAGAAGAACACAAATACATACGCCTACAATCAATGATAAGAAAGAAAGGCAAACAAGGTTTTAATCAAATCAACAATACATTAAACCACACATTTAAATTAGTTAGGCTTGACCCTCGTTTTAAAAAGTATCCCCAGTGGAGTCGCCAGCTGTTGCACCCCGAAAAATCCCCATTTGGGTTTCTCAATGTACAACGTGGAAAATTTTTGGAGCCGCCACCAATATTTTAATTTTAAGACCAAAACATTGAAAAAAGGTCTTTTGGACAAGGCAGATGGTCTTTGAAAACTAGAGATATAGGTTCGGGGGTCGATTACGTGCGAGGAAGGTGTTAGCACCGCGCACGTCCTTTCTACCGAAAGGGAACCTCTAATTAAATGTGTGGTTTTAAGACTTGATTTGAAAAATATCTAGGTTTGCCTATTTATTGGAAGGATGAATGGGAAAACTTAACAAAAATTTTATTTTTGGGGGAAAAAGGGTTTTTTAGAAAAAAGTGCTTGACGGGACATGGCCCGCTCCTACGTATCTCCCGGTGCGATGGAGAATTCAAAGCTACGTAGTTCTTGGTTGTCTTTTTGAAAAGTTCTTGTTTTTTATCCTTTTTTGGTGAGTTTTTGAAATAGGACGAGCATTAGTGAATGATTAAACTAGCAGAGGCTATGATGAATCACTTACTAAATACTCAAAAGAGAGAGTTGTACCGCTAGTCAAACGAACGAAAGTTCTGATGGACTATTGATAACAACTCGTTTTTTTATTATCTTTTTTGAAAGTGATTTTCGAAAGAGATTGATTTGTACGATGATCAAACTAACAAAGGTTATGATGGATCATCGTTTATTATTTTTAGGAGAAAAGGACATTGTCACTAATAGCTAAACGAACAGAGGCTCTGATGAGCTACTAGCAACAATGGGTTTGAAAATGATTTCTGTTTGTTTTATGAAAATGATTGGTTTCGGGGGATGAAAAGAATTTTTATTTGTTGCGCTTGACGAGAACGTGGCTCGCTCCTACGTATCCCAAACGGGAATCAAAGTGACGTAGCTCTAATGAAAAATGTTTTTGAAAGGGTTTAAAAGGGGTAAGTTGAATCATCCGAGACCATCTTCACCACTTAGAACATGATGCGCTAGGCATAAGTGGGAATCATATGGTTCGTCATCAGAAATGGACGATAATATACAAGAACGAGTAAATGAACGCTATAGCTAAGCTAAATCACACAGGGCAATTTTGGCACAGATCGCATTAACTAAATATTAACAAATTTAAAGACAGAAATACCTCTGATGAAAGCAGACGTTACAACTTTGAAGAACGCAACCCCGACTAACTCTTGCAGGAGATCAGCTCAGACGGACCAACGGCGCGAATAGAGCAAAAATGAAGCGTAGAACTGGAAAATGAGATTTGCGAGAGTTGTCTTCTCAGATCTCGTGAAAAATGTGTCTCTGGAGCAATTCTTCTCTGATCTTGTGAGATGTGTGTGTGTCAAAATGTGACTTGAGGCTGCCTATTTATAGGCTTAGGAAAGCGTAGAATTTTTAAAAAACATTTATTGCAAGGATGAATCGATAGTTTGAGCCTTTGGAAATAGTAGAGAATCGATTCTTGGACATCCTAAATAGGTGAAAATCGATTCCATGTTTAGTTAAAATAAGTGGGAATCGATTCTTGGCTCTTGGAAATTGCTTGAAAATCGATTTCATGTTTTGACAAAATAAGGAGGAATCGATTCTTGGCTCTTTAAAATGGCCTGAAAATCGATTTCATGCCTTGATAACATAAGGAAGAATCGATTCTTGGCTCCTAAAAATGGCCTGAAAATCGATTTCATGCCTTGATAACATAAGGAGGAATCGATTCTTGGCTCCTTAAAATGGCCTGAAAATCGATTTCATGCTTTGGTAACCTAAGGAGGAATCGATTCTTGGCTCCTTAAGATGGCCTGAAAATCGATTTCATGGTTTAATATTGGATTAAGGAACCGATTTCATGGCCTTTACAAAATAGTATAAATCGATTCTTGGCCCTTGGAACAGAATTGAAATCAATTCTTGCTTTCCACAAAAATGTTTTTAGGTTTTTGCCATGCATGCATAAAATATTTTCCAAAGCTTGCCATGCATGCATAACATATTTTTCAAAACTTGCCATGCATACATAACACATTTTCAAAAACCCTAATTTGATGCATGAGGCTTATTGCAAAAATTGTTTTTAGAGACCCTTTTGTGAGAAATGACCAAAATGCCCTTTTTGACTCTAACTTCCCAAAACGTGCATTCTAACCCTAAAAATGATGCATAATTTATTTTTGTGTGGAAAATTAGGGTTTGGACCTAAGCCGGACAAAATTGGGGTATGACAATGGCTGAGGAGAGGGTTCGGTCGCGAAGGATTTAGCAGTGATGGTGGTGGGGGGAGGCGACGGTGAGGCTACGGTGGTGGCCACCGCAAGCGGTGGCCGGGGGTACCTCTCCCTTCCCTTTTTCTTTTACTGTCCCATTTTCTGTCTATTTTTTCTTTTTCTTTTTTTATGCCTATTTTACCCCTTCAGCCTGTTTTTTTTTTATTCTAAAAAAAAGGTGCCAGTCCTACTCCATACGATACATACATATTTATTTTTAACATTGTAGCTTCCTGGTATAACCCACAATAGCAACATATTTGCCAAACAGAAGCTAAAAAAAACTTAATACCCACATGCTATTATATTTGTAGAAGCCAGCAAAGAATAAATTAGTTGTAAGGAATTACCTCAGCTCCTTGATTCTGAAAAGATGTTTTTTTTACTTGCTCTCCTAGAACCGTATTTTGTGTATCTGTTTTCACTGAGGAATTTCTGCCTATGTGTGTATGTTGATGTGTCTGCTACCTCCCTTTTGTTGCTCAAGTGTATTAGAATTGTGATGAATTCTAATTTTATGGTATCTCAGTTTTGTGTTTCTGTGATTGTGCGTTCTGTTAATGTTTTGTTCCCCCCTTTGTGTGTTGCTGTTCACAGTATTTATAGGCAGAGAATTGTGGTGTAGATGTGGTGTTGGAGCAGGGAATCAAAACCCCCAGGAGACCAAGCTGTTGGCAGCAGTGACACAGTGGAGCAGCAGGGGAGCAGCAAGGATGAGGCTGGCATGTTCTTGCCTAAAGTGTGAAAGGTCAAGGAACAAGGAGAAGGGAGCTTGAGCCCCATTCTCAAAATGCCATCTTCTGTTGCAACCAGCAGGATGTGCCCTGCTTTCAGTTTTTTGTACTGTTTTTTTTAATTAATTTTTTTGTAAAAAGAGTTGACTCTTTTTTTGTACTATTCTGCCCCTTTTTTTTTAATTTTTTGTTTGTATATGCAACAAATAAATAAAAGGACAGCGGAATAAAAATTGATTTTATCTTATTAGTATTTTTTTTTAATAATACTTGAAAGAAGCGGTAAAAACAACACGAACCGACGCAATCACTCGCGCACGACTCGCGACCAACACGCGCTCGCGTTAAGGCTATGAACGCGTAACTGACTTAATGCGCACATGCGTAAGTTATTAAAACTGATTTCATTTTATCCTCACTTTTCTAAAAAAAACGGTAAAATAACGCGCAGTGACGCAACTACTCACACGTGACTCGTAACCAACACGCGCTCACATTATTTATTATTATTTTTATTATATTTTTTTTTGGACTCTTTTTTTGAAAGTAACGAGTGTCAAACAAAATCGTTGCACGAGAGTGCCAAAGACACCCGCGCTTAGAACAATATGTGAAGCGATAAAATTTTGGAATTTTTCAATTAGTCTGACAAAATTAGGGTATGACACAAGTCCATTCTAATCATTGACTAATCGCTTTCGTTTTCTCAGTTTTAATTCTAGGACAAGCAAGTTTATTTATTTACAATATATATTCTCAAAAAAAAAGAAGAAAAAATTCAAAGGCTTGCACTGATACCAAGACAAGGTTTAGCAATCACCAGTTGAAATTTTCATCGTATCAAAACCCAGGACTGTCATAGTCTGTGGGAGTCACCTTAAAAGAACCAAAAGTTTAGACATGGACCATCACCTAGATCCCAAAGTGGGGCAGTCCCTTCACCTTTCATGCTTCTCGAGCTTGGGGAAATTTCCCAGCGTCCATCCCATTCTTACACCACACCCATACGACCAATTCCAAAAACCCATTTGAAATAGCACTCCAAAGTGGGGCAATCCCGTCGCCATTCACTCCACCTAAAATCGGGGAAATCCGTGCTACACCCATCTCATCCCCTCGTCATATTCACATCCATAAGACCACACCGGGGCAATTTCTCAGCCCGCCATGATAAATATAGCCTTTTGCAAACTCTAGACATGGCAACCTTGTCCTTGTCATAGTTGGGGCAACACCAAACGCCATGGGTTGAGACAAAATCTCTTACTTACCACCCTTCATTCCAAAGTCATGGCGTTCTCAATTCTTTATTTCCTCTACACCCCTAGCTGTTGTCATCACTAGACAGGGGCAAATTATTCACTCACCTTCACCGGTAGTCTAAATTGGGGCAGTCCCACATTTCTTGAGTTGGGGAGAACCTACCCTTTCATGACTTTGGCCAAAAACCTGTCATTTATCCCTTCATCTGTCCATACCCTAGGTGTCTAGAACCCCGAGTTAACTGACTCATTCATCTATACTTGCATTACTATACGTCTTTGCTAAACAAAGCTTCAAAGAGAGAGAACACAAGTTAATAGCGTGATGCTGAAGATTCACTCTGTTAACTTTGAGGACTTAAATTTCAATCATGATGGGACACCATCATAGGAGAGCAAAATATACGAGTCGGCAAATATAGCCAACTACTTTTGCACATCCGTGTCCTTGAATAACAATTTTGAGATTGTCATGTTTGAGTTCAAATCATTTGTTTCAAGGAATGATTATTTCAAAATATTCACTTCTTTTCCTCTCGCATCAAAAGTCTCATTTCTCATCATTACAAAAAAGAAAAAAAATCTTTCTGCATCATCAACCAAATCATAGCATAAATCATTCCACCATGCAATCATGCATCTACCATAGCACCTGCATCTAAGTAGTACATTTGCATTCACATGTCATCTACCGTCGCATACACGGCTTATCAATTTCTGTTTTCGACCAGCTACAGCATCCATCATTCACGGGCTTTCTGTAGTCCATTTACTTTCGCATCGCACATTCATCACATTGCATACATGCATATAACACTTTTTGCTTCGATAGACATGCCAAGTGCCGGTATCATCATTGCCAAAAAGCTTTCTACATCAACAATCATATCATTTGCTATGCATTCATGTGTTTCCTTTTATTCACCATAAGGTTTGCATCGAAGTATTCGTATTGCATGCATCAAGAAAAAAAGCAAAAATAAGTAAGAAAAAGCAAAAAGCAAAAAGCAAAATCCATCCATTACATTCATCATCACACCAATCATTAATCAGCACAATCACATTCATATCTTATCTACATTCGCATACATTGTCTGTCAACCTCCAGGTTCCATCAACTTCAACTCACATCATCTGCCACATTTCATTCATCCCATCGGACACCTACCATTTCACATACCTATATTGCACGCATACATCATTCATTGCACTTTTAGACATGCCAAATATAGATAGTTTTTCCCCTTCTCAGGTAAATGCATTCACTAAGTATGTTCTAGGCAAGTACGCCATGTGTCAATCCCAATATTTTGTTCCCTCAAAGTCAGTGCGCCAAGCGTTGTTCTCATATGTCAATTCAGAGTCCCAATACTATTGCAGACCCCCAGTGGTCCTTCAGAGCCCAAGCGCTCCTTCAGAGCCCAAGCGCTCCTTCAGACCATCAATGGTCCTTCAATCCAGATCGCACGTCGCGTTATCGAGCAACCTACGGATCATCCGACCTCAGGTCCTTCAGACTATCTATGTCCGCCTAAAAAAACACTGTGCACGTCCTTCGAGGTGTGCAAATCAGGTCAACGACCTGACCTTGGCCCCATGGCCGCTCGAAAAAGGCCACCCCCAAGCAGACCGTTTTACTAGTACCGTTGCTAGTTCACGCTCCATCAGGCCCATTGGTCCATCATGCTTAGGCACACCCTTCTGACCCCGTCGGTCCTTCAGTTTAACTCCAATCAATGCGCCAAGCATCGACTGCGAATTAGACCATCAGAGCCCCAGTCCTCCTTCAGATCCCCAGTGATCCTTATTTACTTTCGTTCTATGGCAATTCATTTTTTTTCAAGAGTTGCTAAAAATACATAGTCTTGACAAAATTAGTGTCTTTTTTATCTTTATTTCTATTTTACTCGAGAAATTTGCAAACCCTTCATTTCTCCTAGTAAAATATAAATAAAGAGGGGCAGCTGTCATACCCTAATTTTGTCCGGCTAATCGGAAAAAAAATCAAAAAAAAGTTTTTATTCTCATTATATCACGTATCGTTTTAAGCGCGTGTGTCTTTGGCACTCTCGTACAACGATTGTTCGATGCTCATTTTATTTTATTTCGTTACTGTTATTATTTAGCCTATTGTTTTTAATGCGAAATAATAATAATAACTGAAGAAGCTGAATAGTCGAAAGTTTTTATATATATAAATACGGTTTTCTTTACAAATATGAGCCAAAAAACAAACAGCGAAAATAGTACAAAAATAATACAAAACTCCAAAAAAAAGGGAAAAAGAAGAAAAGGGGCGCAGCAGCTGGCTGCTTGCCTTAGCTATGGTTCCCCTTGGCTGTCCTTTTGATTCCTTGTCCTTCCTTTGACTGTCCTTGGTGACAACTCTTGTCCTTTTTTATTCCTCCTCAAAGATGTTGTCCTTTTGCGGACTCAACTGTTGTCCTTTGATTCCTCACCTCCATCACACCAATTGACCTATAAATATGCATAGTAGCAGCCACATAAAGGGGGGGAGGCGCAAAACAGTGAGGACCAAAAATCAAAACCAAAAATCAGAACATATTTTGAGAAGTAAAAAAAAAGGAGCTTGAAGCTCCGACTACGATGTGGTAGTCACCACCATTGCAACACCGTGAACCACCGTGCACCACTGCTCCTCTCACTTACTCTCACCACCACCGTGACCCACGTCACCTCTCAAAATCTCTCTCACATCAGTCCTTGTTCAGTTTCCTCACCTTCGATATCTCCCTCTATCGAACACACTGTTGCACCCCAAAAAATCCGGTTCGGACTTCTCATTGTACAACGTGGAAAAGGTATGGAGCCGCCACCAATATTTTAATTTTAAGACCAAAACATTGAAAAAAGGTCTTTTAGACAAGGCGGATGGTCTTTCGAAAACTAGAGATATGGGTTCGGGGGTCGGTTAGGCATAGGGAAGGTTTTAGCACCCCACGCCTCCTTTCTACCGAAAGGGAACCTTTAATTAAATGTGTGGTTTGAAGTGTTGATTTGAAAATGCTTTTATTTTGCCTCTTTATTGAAAAGGGAGTGAGAAGACTTAATGGAAATTTTTATTTTGGGCGCTTGACGAGAGTTGGCCTCTCGCTCCTACGTATCTCCTGGTGCGATGGAGAATTCAAAGCTACGTAGTTCTTGGTTGTCCTAAAAAGGTTTTTGTTTTTTAGTCTGTTTAGATGAGTTTTCGCAGTAGGAGTGAGGATTCGCGATGACCAAACAACAACGGTTTAGAGTGGCCGCGCTACTAACTCTTTTGAAAATGAAATTATCATTAACAACCAAACGGCAACGGCGCGAGTGATCATTAACGATAATCGGTTTTGCTTTTGATTCGGGTGTTCGCGACGACCAAACAACAACGGTTTAGAGTGGCCGCGCTACTAACTCTTTTGAAAATGAAATTATCATTAACAACCAAACGGCAACGGCGCGAGTGATCATTAATGATAATCGGTTTTTATTTTAGATGATCAAAAAAGGCTTTCGCAATCGAATTAATTTTGGTTTGTTGTGCTTGACGAGGACGTGACTCGCTCCTACGTATCCCAAATGGGAATCAAAGCGACGTAGTTCTAGCTCTTTGGTTTTGAAAAGGTTTTCAAAGTAGGACGAGCATTAGCGAATGATTAAACTAACTAAGGTTATGGGTAATCATCGCTAAGTACTCATGCGAAATTGAAGGCCGTTCATAGAGATCAAACTAACAAAGGTTATGGGTGACCTCCACTACTTGCTTATTTTTGTTTATTGAAAATGCTTCGAAAATTAATGGGTTTGGAAAAGAGTTTTTTTAGAAAATAAATAAATCATTTTTAATCGAATTCTATGTCCAAAACCAAATGCAAAATGAATGAATGAAGTTCAAACATATTCAACTAATCAAGCAATCATGAACATGTTGACCATCAACTAAGATTAAGCATGCCGATATAATCAAGAGATTTAATTGTCAAAGATGCGAGACAAAGTTCTCAAAACAATTGTGTTTGTGTGTGAAGGGGAATTGCTACACAAGTTGGGAGCAATCTCAAGAGGGGCACATATACCTCTATGCTAAACATGTTGGTAGTCTTATAAGGGCACATGATTGTGTAAAAGGGTTTGTGCACAATTAAGTCAAGACATTCAAATGGCATCAAGAACAAAGAAATACAATTAATCATAGGCATAGAGTATTCTAGGTTAGGTGAATGAACATGTGAAAATGAATGCAAGATATCATGTTAATGAATGCATGATCATATGATAATGAATGCAAGACATGATATTAATGGATGCATGAACATGTAAGAGAGTATGAGAATGCAAGAGGCATAAGCGTATATGAATGCATGAACATGTAAGCATATGAAAGTATGCAAGTATTAATGTGCAAACATAAGAATGTGTCACACAAGTGATGAAATGCAAAGTGTGAAAATGTTTTGGGTATTTTTGCAAATTGACAAGTAGTAAAACTTTTAGTAAAAAGTTAGTGAATGGTAAAGTAAAAATGCATGAGGCAAATGGTATTTACTTAATGAAAGGGTAAAGTAAAAATGTAAAAAAAAGTAAATGGTAATTACTTAATGAAATTGTAAAGTAAAAATGTAAAAAAAGTAAATGGTAATTACTTAATGAAATGGTAAAGTAAAAATGTAAAAAAAGGTAAATGGTAATTACTTAATGAAATTGTAAAGTAAAAATGTAAAAAAAGTAAATGGTAATTACTTAATGAAATGGTAAAGTAAAAATGTAAAAAGGTGGTTAAAAGTCAAAAACACACTAACACAATTACACTTATCTACACAAGATCAAACAACACATTTTGAGCACTAAAATATGCACAAAAATGGGCTCCATGGCCGAACCCCTATATGAGCATAAACACCAAATTTTTCATGCCAAAACTCATAATCAACACATAGAACAAATCATGTAAATCAAGCACATCATGCATTTTATTTACATAAATCAAGGAGTGAAAAGAAAGCAACAAAAACCCTAAATTCTAAGGCTCAAAACCGAAACCCCTACACCCATAAATCAAGCCAAAATTCAACTTGCAAGTTATGATATGAACAAGAAGATGCATATAATATGTGAAAGCCCTCTATTTATGGAAAAGTGAGAAAATGAGTGTGAAAATACAAACTACATGGTTAAAACACAAGAAAATTCCCCTCAAGGCCAAGGACTCATTGCCAACACCCAAGGCTCCCAATGTCCTTGTCATAATGTTGGAAACAAGTCCTCTAAGCCTTTTGAGAAAGGAAAGAGGAGTAGAAGAAAGATTTACATGTTAATAATTAAAATGCAAGAGATAATAGGCTTACCTCAAGAAATAACTAGAAAAGGAATAAAGATGTAAAATAGGAGCAAGAACACTTGAAGAACACCTCCAACAATCTAGATCCTCACGCAAATCCTCTTCCTTGGGTGGATTTTGATGAAACTTGGATGATTATGGAAGCTTGGAAGGAGAGTTATTGAATCGATGAAGGATTATCAAGCTTTGGTATTTTATGGTTGAAGAAATTGTGTAGAGAAGATGGAGGAGAGGGTTTCGGTTTTTTGAGAGAGGGGAGAGGAGAGTATTGTGTGTTAGAGTCAAAAAAAATCAGAGTAGCCTCAAGCTCTCATGGGTTAAGGGTTGTGAGAGGGAAGTAAAGGAATTAGTGTGTATTTTGTGGTGTGGAGAGAAGGAAGGTAAAAACATGTTGTGTATTCAAAGGTGTGCTTGATGAAAGGCTTGATGTGAACTTGATGTGGGCTGAAGGTGATGGGAGGCGTGGAGCTTGAGGGTGGAGTGAGGGAGATGGTTTGCTTGTGAAATTGGTGCTTACTTTGGCCAAAAATGGATAAAAGCAAAAAGCACCTAAAAGGAATTAGCCCTAATTCTAAAAATACAATAAACATCCAATATTATTTTATTATTCATTTTTCATTTTTGATTTCAGATTTCATATTTTTAATTATATATATTTTTTGAGCCTTTTTGAAAAAAAACCGTTACAATTGACCAAAATACCCTTTTTGACGCTAAAACCCTAATTTGCCCGAAAAATGCGTTTCCACTTCAAAAATGAATCTATAACCCTAGAAATGACCTCTAGAATCTTAGAATGCATGCTCAATGACCTTCATGAGGAATTATCATTTTTATTGTGAAATGACCAAAATACCCTTTTGGACTCAAAAAAAACCTGATTTACCCAAAAAGTGCATTTCAACTCTAAAAATGATTTTAGAAACTTTGGAATGACTTTTAGGACTCAAAATGCAATGCATGATGCTTCTCACTCCTCAACTTATTTATTTTTGTGGAAAATTAGGGTTTTGATCTAAGCTGGACAAAATTGGGGTATGACACACACCTCGCTCTATCTCCCTCTCTCACCCTTCATCTCTCTCACTCTGTAGCTACCAAATCTGCAACTCCCTTCCTCCCTTTTTCCGTTAACAATGAAAATGAAGTTTTGATTATCCACAAGCTTCTCCAGGTACATTATTTTGCCACAAATGACCCTAATCAATCACCCCTATATCACCGATTGAAGCCCTAATTTCTAGATAACTCGATAACATTGACCCCAGAAAAGAAAATGATAAAGGATCTTGTTTTCTCTCTCCTCTGTGAGTGACGGAAGCAGCGCTGAGAGAGAATTAGAAATTTAAGTTTAGATCTTTAGTTTTTTTTCTTTCCTTAAATAGTCTAGGTTTATTTTTATTTCAATTTTAATTTTTACCAGATTACCATCTGCACCCCGCGTTTTAATAGCTTGCATCCCCTGTGCTAGCCCATCTTTTAAAACGCAGCCCAGTTCACAGAAACGAACTGGGCTCGTTTTCTACACCCACTATTTTAAAATACAACCCCCTGCTCCTTTTCACACCCCTTTTTAAATAGGCACCCCATTTTCTTCCCTTTTTTTAAAATTTCTTTTTTACAAATAAACATTTTCTTTCACGAACCTATTTTTCCCAAATAACAAGTAAACATTTTCCCAAACATAAAAGTAGGTTGTTTTTAATGGTCACTCGGAGGTTAACTTGTTTGATCGTCAATAACAACTATATTTTTCAAATAGGCTGTGAGTAACGACCACCCTGAGTTTTACTTGTTTGGTCATTACAAATACCTATCCCAATTTCAAAATACCTAAAAAACACCAACGAACAAACATTTTCTACCCAAGAACTACGTGTGATTTGATTCTCTACCAGGAGATACGTAGGAGAAGAGGGCGGCCGACCTCTGTCAATTGCATAAATAAAAAACCTTTTTTTTTCTTTTAATTCATTTCTCTCCTTTTTTTCAAAAAGAACAAAAAATAACTAACTGTTTATTGAGTCTTTTATTATTATTATTATTATAAGGGTAAAATCATTATTTTTGAATTAATAAGTGTTTACACATTTAGTTAAAATGTAATCTTCCTTAGGAAGGTAACCTTCCTCATGGCAATCTATACATCCTCGTGGTAGTAGATTATGTCTCTAAATGGGTGGAAGCTGTTGCTTTACCCAACAATGATGCCAAGTCAGTGAGAAAATTTCTTCAAAAGAACATTTTCACCAGATTTGGAACTCCTAGGGCTATCATCGGTGATGATGGTTCTCATTTTTGTAACAAGCTCATTGAGACTCTACTTGCCAAATATGGAATCAAGCACAAGATTGCAACAGTCTACCACCCTCAAACAAGTGGTCAGGCAGAGTAACAGAGAGATCAAAAGAGTGTTGGAGAAAATGGTTGGACAAGCAAGGAAGAAATAGGCAGTGCAGCTGGATGATGCTTTATGGGCCTATAGGACAGCCTACAAAACACCATTGGGAATGCCACCTTATAGGCTTGTGTATGGCAAAGCTGGTCACCTACCTATTGAATTGCAACATAAGGCATATTGGGCCATCAAAAAGATCAATTTTGACCTTGGCAAGGCATGGGCAGCAAGGCTACTACAGCTGAATGAGCTAGAAGAAATTAGGCACTTTGCTTATGAGAGTGCAACAATTTACAAAGAAAAAACTAAGGCATGGCATGACCAAAAGATTCAAAGAAGAGAGCTGGTGGAAGGAGGAACGGTCCTATTGTTCAATTCAAGACTTAAATTATTTCCTGGAAAGCTGAAATCCAGATGGTCAGGCCCTTTCAAGTTGCTAAAAGTGTTTCCCCATGGAGCTGTGGACCTGTTTGATGAAGCAACCAATACCACCTTCAAGGTGAATGGGCAAAGAGTGAAGCAATACTATGGTGAACACATGGTGAGGGACAAAATCAGCACTGAACTTCAAGACCTCTAACAAAGGGGGATAGTGTGGCTGAAGACTCTTAAAGCAAACGCTTCTGGGAGGCAACCCATGACTTATAAACTAACATTTTTTTGCGTAAGTTTTCTTTTTGTGCAGGATTATTGTGAATTGGGAGAAGAAATTTATATCATTCGATGTGGGAGCAGTGGATGCTATAGCATCAATGGCAAACAACTGCGCTATAGCATTTGTTAAAGTGTTGTGGTTGAGAAGTCAAAGGTTAAAAAGTGATTGCTCTGACGTGGCACTGTGCAGTCCCATCCTAACTGCTCTGCGCACGCATTCTGTCACGTTTCTCTCTCCATCAATCAATCCAAAACGGTAACTTTATTTAATCTCCCCATTTCCCAACTTCCAGTAGCCTCCATTTTTCTCTCAATAAAACTGCCTAAACACTTTACCATCTCCCTCACCAGTTACGTAATTCCTCGTCTCTAAAAACCGTAACCTAACATCCTAATGTCTCCTTCTTTCGTTCTCATCTCTCAAACCTACCATCAATCTCACACTTTCACCACGGTCAAACAGCAAGTAACCACGAAATCCACGGGCAAAAGCTCAAGCATAGAGCCTAGTTCTTCTAAGAAAATATCTATCGTCAACGATACCAAGATATTCAGGAACATGAAGTTCATGGCAGAGAGGGAGTTCAAGTTGACCAAGACGTCTCCCGCTTTTGCATCCAATGTTACAACGTTAGGGTGGGAGCAATTCGCGCAACATCGCAAGTAATTTGTGGTTTCGTTACTACGAGAGTTTTATGCGGGCATTCCAGAGCCCAAGGACGGAAAACCCCAAACCTACTGTGGTTAGGGGAGAAACAATGAACTTTGATGCAAGAACCATCAACGATTGGTTTCATTTGGGATACCATGGGCGTGCATTTGAGAAGAAGGTCAACTCATGTGGAAAGGCTGAGATGGAACAAGTAAGAAAGAGAGTTGTGTGGAAAACTCAGATTGGGAAAAGTTTGGCCAAGAGTATAAGTTGAAGAAGACATTCCTGCACGATGAAGCAAATATATGGTTCAAATTCATCAAGCGCTCGTTGCTAACAACCTCTCACACCACCAACGTGGAAAAGGAGAGACTTATTCTGTTGGATTCCATCATGTCTGGTGAATCCATTGATGTGGGAAGGATGATCTCAAAAGAAATAGGGCTATGCAGAGACAAGAAATGTGGGAATATCTTTTTCCCATGCTTGATCACTGAGCTATGTATCAAGGAAGAAGTAGAAGTGGAAGCCAAGGAAGAGAGGCGATCACTAACAGGAGCCTTTGCTACAGATTTCAAGTCAAGGCAGAAATTTGCTACTATTGCATCAGGGGATACTGCAATGCTATAGCGCCTGAAGCTGCAGTAGCAGGCCCTTTGTCAATTTGTGAAAGAAAAATTTGATTGGGAAAAAAGCATTCCTTGCAGAGGTTTGTAAAGGAAAATCCACTGTGGAAACTCCTGATTTTCCAGAATGGCTATTGGAAGATGAGCCAGAAGCTAAAGCTGAAGAGGAAGAAAGCAAGCAGCCAAAGAAAGCAAAAAGTCCAATGAAGAAGAAACAAAGCCTTGCAAAGAAAAAGAAGAAAGTGAGCAGTGAGGAAGAGGAGGACATCCTTAATTCTGAGGAGTTGGATGATATTAGTGAGAATGATGAGGAAGAGACAAGAAAAATGATGAAAGAAATTGTAAGTGAGGAGGAAGATGAGGAAACAACTGAGGAAATATCTGTTAGTGAGGAAATTAAGGAAATTCCGGTTGACCCTACCCGAAACCAAGAACAACCACAAAATTCCCCACCTAGAGTCCCCACTCCACCCCCTAGCCCCACCATTGTCCCAGAAACACCTCAATCACCACCCCACTCCATCATCCAAACCACCACAAACCCCCAATCCCCAACAGCCCACCGCTCAGCAAAGACCCTCAACCAGAACCCACACCTAAAAACCCTCCCACAAAAGCTAGCCCACCACCATTAAACCAACCCCAACCCATTTAAGAGAAAAAGCAACCACAACAAAAACAAGAGAGCAATACCACAATTGATGCTGTAGCGGCTGATGCTACAACATCCACTGATGAAATTGGTGTGACAGAAGCTAATGTCACACAATCCAAGAGAAAGAGATTCAAGCAATTTGCCCAAAGAATTCCAAAGGTCAAGTTGGTAGACATTCAAGAAGGAGTTGAGGAGGCAAAAGATGGAGGCCTAGAAGAATCAGTTGATCAGCCAGCCATTGTTATAGCACCTAGTACTATAGCACCGTAGATGAAAGAGAAGAGAGTTGGAGCCAAGTTGACAAACATTGATGAGGAGGAAGAAGAAATTCAACAGGGTGATGCTGTAGCGGCTGATGCTACAGCACCTGAAGACCGACATGCCCTGTCAAAGCTAGTTGAGGAGGTGCCTCAGAAAAATGCTGATGAGATTAAAGCAGCCAAGAATCTGGTTGAGATGGCTACCACTGTGCAGCAAGAAGAGAATCAAGCTGATGCTACAGCATTTGATGCTTTAGCACCTGAAGTGGTAGCTGAGAAGGAACCAGCCAAGAAGAAGCCCAAGACCACTGACCGCAAAACTGCTCACGCACCCAGAAGAGCCAGCAACAGGCTGAAATTTGGGTTAGCAAAGCAGTAGCATAACCCTTGTGTTAGAAAAATAAAAATATAAAAAAGTTTCCTATTTTCAATAAACCTGCTCGATGCTATAGCATCTGTCCTTGCATCCAACAATCTGTTTAGTTTTTTTTTTAATTATGTTAGTTGTTTCAAGTCTAGTTGTTTTGTCAAGACTCTCCCATTAGTATGGATGAGCAGTAGGGACACTGCTCGGTCTTAGGTTTGGGGGAGGAACTTAACTGTCTTATTTTGTTGTGTTTTTTAAATGAAAGCATGATTAGTCGTATTTTCTAGGCTTGCGATAATAGAAACTATTTCTTGATTGGGCTAATTTTAATGATGATTAAGTACATAAGTGTAGTGTAGCCTTGCTTGATTAATGCCTAGTCTTATTGCTGCTGCTACCAAAAACTCTAGACTTAGGGAGGAACTTAGTTAGCTAGGGATCATCTGATGCTGAAGTTAGTTCTGGTTAACCAAGTTCTGGTCAAGTTTTTACTAAAAATTTAAAGGAGCTTTTGAAGCTAAGTTTGGGGGTGCATTGGTTATATTAAGGCTAGGTATGAAGATTATAGGATGGTCAGTGCAATAGGCTCATAAAGTGTACAAATGTATTGTCAAAAGGTCATGTATAGTGTAAATAGTTGCAATTTCCCGAAATAAATGTTGAACTGTTCCAAAAATGCATATAAAAAAAAGAAAAAGAAAAGAAAAGTAAAATGCAAATAAAGGAGTTTAGTAATGAGGGCATTGCACCTAAATCTGTTCATCAAGTCACCAGGGCTATATCATCCAACACTATAGCATTGAGAAAACACCAATTCAATAGTTAATGCACTGGCCAAGGATCTGAAATGCTTAATTAAGCCCTTTGTCGTGCTTTGAAGCCCGTCAAGTTTTATGTGAAAAAGTTAGTATACTCTCCTTTTTGAAAAATTCTTTGACTAGACCAAAAGAAAGCCACTCTTTCCAAGGCTAGGAGAAATACTGAACCTAGCTAATAACTAAACTGAAGCTAGAGAGCACTCACTCACAATTGAACAGTAATAATTCTAGATGTTGTGAAAAGCAATGGTGTGTGTGTGTGTGTGGGTGTGTGTGAGAGATAGTGTGAATCTGAAAGGTTAGCCCCTTGAGAGCAGTTTTGAAAAGTTGTTTGAGTTAGGGAAGAAACTGATTGTGTTTTGAATTCTGTAAATATCTGCTTTATGCCTGCTTTACCTTGTCAAGTGTCATTACTTGATGACAAATAATGGTTTAAGTTTGGGGCTGGGTATGAAAACTCTTATTTATAAGAGTTATTTATACTCTTAACATTTAAATCAATACAAGTTCTTAAGTAATATTTCTGATTAATTAGGTAAACATAAGTTAATTTGTGTTAAGAAGGGTTAGGAGCTCGCTGAAGATCTAAAGAAAAAGTGGCTTTTTTGGCGCCTTCAACTTTATGTCAAGTCAGCGCCTCATTTCTCTGCACCCAAGGCTGACACGGCCACCAACCACTTGCTAGCGAGGACACATGTCTCCTTTTGGTTGGGATATCACTTTGGTTGGTGGGTTGTCTTGTCCACCTTTTTGGAAAAAACTACTTTTTGAGATACAAAGAGAATATCTTCTCCTCATTCACACATTCTTCTACACCATTCGAATACTTGGAGAGTTTTTAGAGAAGAGTTTTGACACACCTTCCTCCATTAATTCTCTATTGAAGCTTTTTGTAACACCCCGATAATTTCTAACTTGTAGAAATCACCGAAATGCACTACTGGCATATATCAGAGTAACTTCCTTTTTAAATACTGAACACATACTAATACTCGATGCTAAAAACCCATCAAGTGCGCTTACATAACTTAACATAAAATACATAAATCCGGTTCTTACACCACTCAAACTAGTGTTCAGTACCAAAATAGAAAGTCTGCGGAAGCGATTTACAATTTATAATACAAGTCGTACCATCGTACATCTAAGATACTGAATGAAAATACAGAGATACATAACATAACAAAATAAACAGCGTCAGCAACTCCGCAAGCGTCTCCATGACCATGCCTCATCGTCTTCAACTTATCCTGCAACTCTGAAAAACAACAACATGGATTGGGTGAGACAACTTGTCTCAGTGAGTTCTATCGAGACCCCTTACTAACTCTCTCGGTTCAATTATGCTTGATTCATTATTCTTGACTCATAACTCATAGTCTTAATATTTGACTATGTGGCTAACATAAACGTTGTCCTCATAACCCTCATAAGCAGTTACAAAAGGCAACACATGAACAATGATTTTGAGCGTGTCACCGGTCACTTGGCAAAATAAGCTCCCGACGAACCCATTCCACTAATCGAATGGATCCCTGATAGGGCGTAGGTTCATAGGGCTCATGACTTCCCCTCCCCTAGCACACTAAACTGAAAATAGGGTCATCACCCTAACTGAACTGATGTATATATTTTAATATACCTTGAACAATGAACAGTGAACAATAATCTGTAAACATAACAATGAACTTATACTTAACATAATCTGAATCTTAACCTAATCTTATACTTAGCATGATCTTGTTATTATGTGCTCTCACATGGAATTACTAACGTCGTTAACTTAACTTATAATTATCCATCATTCAATCCAAATCATAATGTATCACCCACACTCAACATTATGATAGCATAACTTAATAATAATCAATCTCATAATATAAACATGATTTACAACATTCAACTAATCATCAATCATCATCCAAACTCATGGAAAGATCATCATAACATCATACAATTCTGATTACTTGATTTGTTAGGCCTTTCAATAAGCTTCCTAACGCACCTGAGAACACTTAAATCGGACCACCGCATCAAAAGTTATAGCAAAAACAAAATCGGTTAGTTTTACTGAAAATTTACACTGCGTCGCGACGCGAACAGGTTCTGTCACGTCGCGAAAAGTAACAGAAAGATTTGCGTTGCAATTTTTATACTTGGTAGCGAGGCGACGGGCACGGGTCGCAACGCGACCGTAGCCAGATGTGCTGAAACTGGTTTTTCGAAAATTCTGTTTTGTTCCGTTTCACTTTCAATCCGGTGCCGAGACTTTCTATGACCTCCGAGACTTAAAAACAGAAACTGTAACACCCCCCTTCTACGTTAACTATTATTTAATATATAGATCAGAGTTTACGAAAAGAATTATTGAAAGAAGGTGTCACATTCCAACGCTTATATAAAAAGACAACCAATTTATAACTAAGTGACATGAAGTCAACAGGCAATAGCTCGATATATAGCACGATAGTTTAGGGACGGGCCCACAAACACCTGTTTTAGTTTACAGCACATAATAAAATATTCATCAACACAGCGGATGATCTCAAGTCTAGAGTCATACTCAGTACATCACCATAAAAGTCTAACACATCAAAATAACAATAAATAGTATCACTACGCCCTTCCCCCTGGTGCTACATATCAGAGCTGACACGACTACTAGCAAAAGGCATAAGACTGCCCTCACTCGCGATTACCTGCAAGTTGCCGACATAAGAAGCAACAAAAGGCAGTAGGGTGAGTCTCTTTACACAAATAATAATAATTAAGAAAAGCGTTATAATAAGGAAAGCAGCAAATAACACCCATTCACAAATAATAATAGCATTCATCCTTTAAATTATAACCATCAAGAAACATTATCACATATGTATGAATATATGCATGTATGCAACATGCATGAGGATCCATCATCACCGCACTATGCCTTGAGGGCACTCACCGCTTTGGCCGAAGCCACCACACCGCTTTGGCCGAAGCCTACACACCGCTTTATGCAACATGAGTCATGTGACACTATGACTATGCACCACAACACCACACATAAACCATAATAATTATTAAACTCACTGCTTTTCATTTCTCAATTTAATATCATCAACATATAGGCCTTAAGGATATCACACCGCTTTGGACCGGAGTCCCTCACCGCTTTCACATCTCCAAATAATTGCAACTCAGTACTCACCGCTTTGTATCCTTAGGCTAGTAATTTAATTCTACAATTACACTTCCCCGCAATTACACACACCTACGCAGTACACGCAACGCGCACGCACGGGGCTGCCCAATTTGGCGCCCCTGCGCAACACCACCAGCACACACCGCAACTTCAACACTTTAACAACAATTTTATTTAACAATTCAACAATTAGTTCACACCGCTTCAATGCCAATTCGATTGATTATTTATTAAATACAATGCAACCGACATATAACTATATTCTTTTCATTGAGGTAATTAGTTCAAGTAGCTTAAAGGCACAATTCCTATCATGTTCATTCTCACCTCACTCAACTTAATTTACCACATAAACTCATACTACAACAAGGCATTAACACCACAATCAACAATTCAACCCATCTCACTAGAACAACAAAAACAGTAACAATTATCTAACAATTCAACTAACTCATTTCATCAACAAATTATTAGCATAACATTCAACAATTCAACCCAATCACTAAAACAACAAAACAGTAACTATTATCCACAATTCAACTAACTCAATATAACAACAAGATATTACACAACATTCAACAATTCAAACTCCTAAAACCTAACCTACATATATCGCATATCTCAAGTACTATTATAGGTATAAAGAAGAGCCCCCTAACCTTGATGATTGAAGAATTCAGCCACGCATAAGCCACCAAGAAAAACGCAGCAGCCCCCTCCTCCTCTCTTTCGCAAACCGTGGGGCTAGAGCCAAGATGAACAAATCCTCTTCTTTCTCCCTTGCTGGCCGCGAGCTGCCCTTCTCCTCTCTCACTGTTCGCTGTTTCTTTCTTTCTTGTGGGAATGAGAAATAATTTTAGGTTTTGGGGTTTTAGGAATGGGCTTGGGTCACTAATTGACTTGGGCCCTATTTACACCACCCTTATTAATTCATTCCATCTCCTGAAATAAAACACATTCTAATTTAATTATTCCACTCAAATAAATATTGTAATCCTTTAAATAACTTAATTAATTAATTAATTAAATTATTTTAGGGCGTTACAACTCTCCCCCACTTAGAGAATTTCGTCCTCGAAATTACCTGAATCAAACAACTCTGGATATGCTTCATTCATCTTACTTTCCAATTCCCACGTCATGCTCTCGCCCACGGCTCCCAACCAAACCACTTTCACTAAATTGATCTCTTTGCCTCTTAACACTTTTACCTCCCGGTCTTCAATTCTAACTGGCATAGTCTCCACAGTGAGGTTCTCCCTCACCTCTACATTATCCATCTGGATTACGTGCGACGGATCAGGAACATACTTCCGCAACTGAGATACATGGAACACGTCATGCAGATTAGACAGATTAGGTGGCAAGGCCACCCGATAGGCAACTTTCCCAACTCTTTCCAAAATCTGGTATGGGCCAATAAAACGAGGGGTTAGCTTTTTAGATTTCAAGGCACGACCCACACCTGTCACCGGAGTGACTCTCAAGAATACATGGTCACCAGCTTGAAACTCTAGATCCTTTCTCCTCTTATCATGATAGCTCTTCTGCCTACTCTGCGAGGCTTTCATCTTCTCTCGAATCATCTTCACCTTCTCCGTGGTTTCCCGCACAATCTCAGGGCCTAACACCACACTCTCCCCTGATTCATACCAACACAAGGGTGTCCTACACCTCCTACCATACAATGCCTCGAACGGCGCCATCCCAATACTCGCATGAAAACTATTATTATAGGTGAATTCAATCAATGGCAAATGGGAATCCCATGAACCTCCTTGTTCAAGAACGCATGCCCTCAACAAATCCTCTAGTGACTGGATAGTTCTCTCGGTCTGCCCATCTGTCTGGGGATGATAAGCGGAACTCAATCTCAATTTAGAACCCAAGGCCTCTTGCAAGCTTCTCCAAAATTCAGAAGTAAATCTAGGATCCCGATCGGACACGATACTCAAAGGAACACCATGCAGCTTCACAATAGTCTTAACATAAATGTCTGCCAACTTCGGAACTGGATAAGTCATATTAATCGGCAAAAATTGAGCAGATTTCGTCAACCTGTCCACAATCACCCATATAGCATCAAATCCTCTAACTGCATCAACCCTGCCGGCTTCTGATGTTCTACCTTAGATTTCTGACACGTCAAACAAGCATACACGAATTGGGCTACATCTCGCTTCATGCCAGGCCACCAAAACAGTTTCTTCAAATCCTGGTACATCTTTGTGGCTCCTGGGTGGATACTCAACTTACTCCGATGACCCTCTTCAAGGATTGCCTTCTTAATTTCTTCATCATCAGGAATACAAATCCTTCCACGGTGTCTCAACACATCTTGTGCATCTATCTCATAATCCTTACTCTCGGAATGATCAATCCCAACTGCCGCTTCAACTAACTTAATGTCTTGTTTCTGAGCCTCTCTAATAACATCCAAAAATTCATTGTGAATCTTCAACATTCCCAGTCTTACACTCTTAGGCGTTACTTCACAGACCAAACTCAAATCCCGAAACTGCTCAATCAATTCGAGCTCTTTCACCATCATTGCAGACACATGAAGGGACTTCCTACTCAAAGCATCGGCTACAACATTAGCCTTCCCCGGATGGTAATTCAAACTAAAGTCATAGTCCTTCAATAATTCTAGCCACCTCCTTTGTCGCATATTCAGCTCTTTCTGATCGAATAAATACTCCAACCCCTTATGATCACTGAACACCTCAAACTTAGCACCATACAAATAGTGTCTCCAAATCTTCAAAGCAAAGACAATTGCCGCAAGCTCCAAATCATGAGTAGGGTAGTTCTTCTCATGAATTCTCAACTGCCTAGACGCATAGGCTACTACCTTACCATCTTGCATCAGCACACCTCCTAAACCCATCTTGGAAGCATCGCAATACACTACAAACGGTTGCTCTGGAACAGGCAATACCAAAATAGGAGATGTGGTCAACCTCTTCTTCAACTCATTGAAGCTCTCTTCACACCGGGCATCCCACACAAAAGCTTTCCCCTTACACGTCAATTGAGTCAACGGAAGGGCTAGCTTAGAGAAACCCTCTATAAACCTCCTGTAGTAACCAGCCAAACCGAAGAAACTCCTTATCTCAGTCACTGACTTTGGGCTCTCCCACTGCAACACGGCATCAACCTTGGCTGGGTCTACAGCTATACCGTCGCCGGAAATCACATGGCCAAGAAAACTCACTTTATGCAACCAGAACTCGCACTTTGATAATTTTGCATAAAGCTTCTTTTCCTTCAATACTTCTAGCACTAACCTCAAGTGCTCTGCGTGCTCTTCTTCCGTCTTGGAATACACCAAAATGTCATCTATAAATACCACTACAAAACGATCCAAGTAACTATGAAAGGTACGGTTCATGTACTCCATAAATACCCCGGGTGCGTTGGTAACACCAAACGGCATTACAGAATATTCATAGTGCCCATATCTAGTTCTGAAAGCCGTCTTCTGAACGTCATCATCCTTCACCTTGATTTGGTGATAACCCGATCTCAAGTCGATCTTGCTAAACACCTTAGCTCCCACCAACTGGTCCATCAAGTCGTCAATTCTCAGAAGCGGATACTTGTTCTTGATTGTCACCTTGTTCAACTGTCTATAGTCCACGCAAAGTCTCATGCTTCCATCCTTCTTCTTCACTAACAATACAGGTGCTCCCCAAGGCGACACACTAGGCCTTATGAACTTCTTCTCAAGTAACTCTTCTAGCTGTTTCTTCAATTCAGATAATTCAGACGCCGACATCCGGTACGGTGCCATAGACACAGGCCTCGTACCCGGTACAAGATCAATAGCAAATTCAATCTCCCTCTCTGGCGGAACACTCGGAATCTCTTCAGGGAACACTTCCGGAAACTCGCACACTACCTTCAACCCCTCAATGATATCTTGACTTTCAACAAACAGAGACGCCATCAAGGCAAATAGATGAACTTCTTCCTTCATTAACCTACGGAATTGACCAGCAGGCAGCAAGGCAGATTCTTCCTCCTCGGGGACAAGGAAACTCACAGATCTATTGAAGCAATTGATATGCACATGGTTATCAACTAAGCAGTCCATACCAAGGATAACGTCCAATCCCTCCAAAGGCAAACAAATAAGGTCCACAAGAAAATCTCTGCCGAAGACTGACAGAGGACACTTAGCACACACTAGGGAGGTAGTTACCGACCCCTTAGCCGGAGTATCAATAACCATCTCCCTCATCATAGAAGACAAATCAAGACCCAATTTTTCAGCACATAATGAAGCAATGAAAGAATGAGTAGCACCGGTATCTACTATAGCAATCACAGGAATACCATAAATAAGGCAAGTACCTCTAATCTCGTTAGCATCCTCGGATCCTGCCAGCGCAAACACTTTCCCCTTAGCTCTCTCCCTCTTGGGCTTAGGACAATTAGCACTCACATGCCCCACTTCTTCACAATTATAACAAACAATCCCTTTCTTTTCACAGTTAGCAGCTTTATGGCCCTTCTGACCACACTTGAAACAATTGGCCTCGGGGCACTCATTACTCTTATGACCAGGCTTCTTACAAGAATAACACACAATGTCCGAAGGGGCACCTCCCCCACTTGACTTCTGGCCAGCACCTGCTTTCCACTTACCTTTACTTCCAGCAACATCATAGGGCTTTCCCCTAAACTGAGAATTCCTATTTTCCTTCACAGCCTTGTAAGCGGCATTACTGTCTTCCTCATAGATCCTACACTTATCAACCAATCTAGCAAAATCCCGAATCTCTTGATACCCAATGGCTTTCTTTATATCAGGGCGCAGACCACTCTCAAATTTGACACACTTGGAGAACTCCGAATCGGCATCATTGGCATAGTAAGGACAGAATTTGGCCAACTCCTCAAATTTGGCGGCATACTCAGCTACCGTCTTGTTTCCCTGTTTCAACTCTAGAAATTCTACTTCCTTCTTAGCTCGCACATCCTCAGGGTAGTACTTTCTCTTGAACTCCCTTGTGAAAACCTCCCAAGTAACTTCCGCACCAGCATTTTCTAACCTTCGAGACATTCCCAACCACCAGTCGTCAGCTTCCTCTGCTAGCATATGGGTTCCCAATTTCACTTTCTGAGCAGCAGAACACTCCATGACACGGAAGATCCGCTCTATCTCCTTTAACCAGGCCAAGGCTCCATCGGGGTCATACCGACCCTTGAAGGTGGGTGGATTTTCCCTCTGGAACGTTGCTAAGTTAAGAGCATTAACATCAGCAGCAGTGTGCTGATTCCCAACAGCTTGAGCTATGGCTTGCAGAGCAGCAGCCAAGGCAGCATCATCGCGTCTCGCCATCGAATCAAATTTCTACACAAATGAACATAATTAGATACATCAGACATAACATCTAGACACTTGGTCGGACAGACCAACTTCAGCTTTGATACCACTATGTAACACCCCCCTTCTACGTTAACTATTATTTAATATATAGATCAGAGTTTACGAAAAGAATTATTGAAAGAAGGTGTCACATTCCAACGCTTATATAAAAAGACAACCAATTTATAACTAAGTGACATGAAGTCAACAGGCAATAGCTCGATATATAGCACGATAGTTTAGGGACGGGCCCACAAACACCTGTTTTAGTTTACTGCACATAATAAAATATTCATCAACACAGCGGATGATCTCAAGTCTAGAGTCATACTCAGTACATCACCATAAAAGTCTAACACATCAAAATAACAATAAATAGTATCACTACGCCCTTCCCCCTGGTGCTACATATCAGAGCTGACACGACTACTAGCAAAAGGCATAAGACTGCCCTCACTCGCGATTACCTGCAAGTTGCCGACATAAGAAGCAACAAAAGGCAGTAGGGTGAGTCTCTTTACACAAATAATAATAATTAAGAAAAGCGTTATAATAAGGAAAGCAGCAAATAACACCCATTCACAAATAATAATAGCATTCATCCTTTAAATTATAACCATCAAGAAACATTATCACATATGTATGAATATATGCATGTATGCAACATGCATGAGGATCCATCATCACCGCACTATGCCTTGAGGGCACTCACCGCTTTGGCCGAAGCCACCACACCGCTTTGGCCGAAGCCTACACACCGCTTTATGCAACATGAGTCATGTGACACTATGACTATGCACCACAACACCACACATAAACCATAATAATTATTAAACTCACCGCTTTTCATTTCTCAATTTAATATCATCAACATATAGGCCTTAAGGATATCACACCGCTTTGGACCGGAGTCCCTCACCAATTTCACATCTCCAAATAATTGCAACTCAGTACTCACCGCTTTGTATCCTTAGGCTAGTAATTTAATTCTACAATTACACTTCCCCGCAATTACACACACCTACGCAGTACACGCAACGCGCACGCACGGGGCTGCCCAATTTGGCGCCCCTGCGCAACACCACCAGCACGCACCCAAACGCGCACGGGGCTGCCCAATTTGGCGCCCCTGCGCAACACCACCAGCACACACCGCAACTTCAACACTTTAACAACAATTTTATTTAACAATTCAACAATTAGTTCACACCGCTTCAACGCCAATTCGATTGATTATTTATTAAATACAATGCAACCGACATATAACTATATTCTTTTCATTGAGGTAATTAGTTCAAGTAGCTTAAAGGCACAATTCCTATCATGTTCATTCTCACCTCACTCAACTTAATTTACCACATAAACTCATACTACAACAAGGCATTAACACCACAATCAACAATTCAACCCATCTCACTAGAACAACAAAAACAGTAACAATTATCTAACAATTCAACTAACTCATTTCATCAACAAATTATTAGCATAACATTCAACAATTCAACCCAATCACTAAAACAACAAAACAGTAACTATTATCCACAATTCAACTAACTCAATATAACAACAAGATATTACACAACATTCAACAATTCAAACTCCTAAAACCTAACCTACATATATCGCATATCTCAAGTACTATTATAGGTATAAAGAAGAGCCCCCTAACCTTGATGATTGAAGAATTCAGCCACGCATAAGCCACCAAGAAAAACGCAGCAGCCCTCTCCTCCTCTCTTTCGCAAACCGTGGGGCTAGAGCCAAGATGAACAAATCCTCTTCTTTCTCCCTTGCTGGCCGCGAGCTGCCCTTCTCCTCTCTCACTGTTCGCTGTTTCTTTCTTTCTTGTGGGAATGAGAAATAATTTTAGGTTTTGGGGTTTTAGGAATGGGCTTGGGTCACTAATTGACTTGGGCCCTATTTCCACCACCCTTATTAATTCATTCCATCTCCTGAAATAAAACAAATTCTAATTTAATTATTCCACTCAAATAAATATTGTAATCCCTTAAATAACTTAATTAATTAATTAATTAAATTATTTTAGGGCGTTACAGAAACAGTAATCAATATTTCCAGTCCAAAACAACCAACCAAACATTTATCAAATACCACACAATCAATCAAAATGCTCATCCAATCTAATTCACAATCACATAACACATGTTCTAACGCATTTTCGCAAAGCGGATTGACACGGTTTCTCCATAAAACACGAGACCTAAAAACAAGAACAGATACACATTCATAATCATGATTTCCTAGTGAGTTATAGAACTCACCTTTTTGGCAACGACAACACACAATCAGAAATCTAACGAGACGAGCCACCAAGTAACTCAACGAACGGACTCCGAACTTTCCCGAAACCACTCCCAATGACTCCCAACTGAAAACCCAGCTCCCTATAGACTTGAACTCTGACTCCAGAAACTGAAACGCTCCCAAGGTTGATCTAATCCGTGATGTGGCTTCTTTTGGTTATAAAGCTCTCCAACAAGACATGCAAAAGACAGATTTTCTGGTTTGGCTATGATGAGCTTGGTGGTTGTCAATGGTGGTTTATGGTGGAGGAGAGAGATGAATTCGAAATGGTGATCAATGGAAAGGGAAGGGTGAGATGATTCTGAATATGCTAATGGATTAAACATGCAAGGGACTTTGAGCAAAACCCCTCTTCTCTTCTTCCCTCTCAAACTCACGCCCTCTCCCCATCTCTCTTCTCCATGTTCAGAATTTTTCTCAAATGAAGTGTGTGTGTTGGGTTTCACCTGAGAAATGGTTTAAATATAGGCCAAGTAAAAAGACAAGTTTATCCCTCACTTACAATTCCTATTCCTCATGACTCCTTTCAGCCCAAATTAATTTAATTAACATAATTACTTATTAAACACACACAATTTCATACTTATTTAATCAAACAATTTTATTTTCAACCGACTCAAATAATCATTAATAAATAATATTACGCCAATATAATTTAAATAGCAAAAATAGGGGATGTTACACTTTTAAATTCTCGTGAAGATTCCATATTTTACACTGTGCAGCAAGTGCTATAGCATCTTCAACCCATCTCATGCATAGGAGTCTACATGGTGTATCTTTTGCATTCGTTTTCTCCAACTCTTGTTTCAGTAATATGAACATTCTAGTTTCTATTTTGTTGATAATGCTCACCATGAGCTAAACACTTAATAGTTGGATTGCTTGGAACTTTGTAATGAATTTTTAGTATTGTTAATATAACACTTTGATGTTTGCATTTCAATCTTTGTGCGTTAATACTTTCAAACTTATTTTGGGTTTCGCCAACTGAAATGAGCACATTCGTAAATGCAGAAATGGTTTATGATTCTAACTCAAAGATTGATATGAATGAGTGGTTGTTTTAAGGACACTTAAAACAACCCATGCTTAAACCTAGACATAGGAAAGCATAGTTCATGGGGTGAACACCGTGGGTTCTTTAACATACAAGGGTGAACTTATTTAGAACTTAGACATAAGAGTCTTGTAATGAAACCCTGATGTCATTGACTGAAAAGCACAACATCATATGCTACAGCACTCAATGCTGTAGCGTCTTGTGTTATAGCATTGTACTTTAAAGGAGTTACTTAGTAAAAAGCAGTCCAACTCATCTTAATAAACACTTGAATCCTTTTATTGTTAACTGACACTACTACCGTTTACATTTTATGTCCAAAAACTTGTGGTTACTATTTAGTTTGACTTACTACTTTGCTAACTACTTAAATTCTTAAATTAACATCAATCCATGTGGGTACGATCTCTACTTTATCACTGTATTACTTGTTGCAATTGTGTACACTTGCACAACTACTTTTTACACAACAGCCATCGCTCAGGTGAGGGTCTTGAACCCAGAGGTTGACCTGTGCACCGAAAGGGTCGATATCAATCTTGTTGTAGACGACGGTTGACTGGTTCAACCACTAGTGAATGATGGCGAAGAGATGTTATCAACGTCGAGGCTTTGCGCTTTGTTTTGATATTTTCCTTTGTAACTTTCCCATGCTCATAGGATGTAACTATGGGTCTGGCCTTTTCGGATTTTGAAATGAAGTTAACTTTTTATTTCAGCCTTCACTTTCGTTTGCACATCGGTTTTAGTGTTACGCCACGAGTTTAAGGGAATTTCCCAAGTTAGAAGGATTGCGACATAGCGATATGACAGTCCACTTTACCGAGTAGTCTGCTTGGGTCTAACACGGACCATAGAGTTCTTCATCGTTGGTGACGATGTTACGTTGAACTCTTCGGGTCTAGTTTATCGAGTACTCTGCTCAGATCTAATTGGACCAGAGAGTTAGTCTCCATCGGTGACGACGTGACATTGACCTCCTCTGGTCCAGTTTACCGAGTACTCTGCTCTTATCAAACTCGAACCAGATAGTTTATCTCTGTTGGTGACAACATGTCCTCGAACTCCTCTAGTCAAGTTTATCGAGTACTTGCTCAAATCTAACTTGGACCGAAGAGTTCACTCCCAATGGTGACGATGTGACATTGAACTCTGCTAGTCTAGTTTACCGAGTACTCTCCTCAGATCCAACTCGGACAAGAGAGTTTCTTCTATGTTGATGGCGACGTGTCATTGAACTCCTCTGGTCCAGATTATCGAGTACTCTACTCATATCTAACTCTGACTAGAGAGTTCGTCTATGTTGATGGCGACGTGACATTGAACTCCTTTGATCCAATTTACCGAGTACTCTGCTCAAATATAACTCAGACTAGAGAGTTCATCAACGTTGATGGCGGTGTGACATTGAACCCCTCTGATCCAATCTACCTAGTAGTGTGCTTGGATCTAACTCGCACTAGGGAGTTCGTCTTCTTTAATAGCGACGTGACATTGCCCTCCTCGGGTCCAATTTACCAAGTATTCTTTTTGGATGTAACTCAGACGAGAGAGTTGGTCTCTGTCGAGTCGAATCTCATGACATGGGTTTTTTAGACATTCTTACAGAACCCAAGTTTTGACGAGGTGCGTTCCATTTTACTTAGCTCGGAAGGCACTTTGCTTATTATGGTTACCCTTTTGGGTTTTACTTGTAAGAGGTCTCCTTAAAAAGCTTTGCTAACGTCAATTTGGTAAACATATTTGATAACTCACAAATGTGAGTTATTTGCATTCAGTCAAATGGGAATTATCTTGATCCATAAGTAAATTATGCTTTAAATTGCAGTAGATATCTTCATATTAGACACTAATGAACTCATGGATGTTAATTATAATTTGGGCACGCAAGTGCCAGTTTTGTGGAATTTAATCTTAAGTATTTCAGTGCTAAGGCAGGTGCTATGATGGGTGCCGCAGAAGCATCACTGCGATTAATAGGATAGGAGCATAACTAGGCGAAGTGCCTCACTAATCGCAGCAGAAAAGGAAACTTTATCTTCTAGCAAGCAAGGAGCCACCGTAAGCAAGAAGCTAGCGTGAATTCTAGGGTTTGTTACAACAAACCGAATGCAAAAGGCCCAAGAAGAGGCGCGCCATGCTACCAAGGCCCATATATAGGCATCTACCCTAGTGAAGAAAAAATGGGACATATACGCAATTCCTTGGAGAGAAAAAGAGAACGAGTTCAGAGAATACGAGATACCTTCCTCACCCAAACACCATACGCTCCATTCACTTCGACACTCCAATACAAGATCACTGTTAGCCAGTGCTACCAGTGTCGCGAGAGCACCGCTAATTAGTAGTTGTGAAACGCCTTCATGCTCGTTGGTGTAACTCAGTCTCTAAGTGCTTTTACTATGTTGATGGATCTGTTTACGGTAACTTTGTGTTGTTTTGTCATGTCTAAGCTCCTCATGACCTAAATCCTTTTATAGTCAAGACGATGGTGATATAAACATGATCTTTTAGATTGCTTTAACGTGATTGATATGTGGTACTTCATTAGCTTGTGTGTTTCTATTGTTATAAACTCTTTTCGAACTTGATCACTTTGATTAAGGTAACGTGCTTTAACGTCTGGAAAGAATTAACGTACTGATTTCACAAGTTAATATAGTTTGAAGGATAATAGGAATATTATTCTTTCCTAACGAAGAATAGGGATATGAAGTTAGGGCTCTAGTGTGAACTGAAACAGGCTTTTCAACCTACGTAATGAACCTCAATGGGAGCTTAGGAATAAGGAAACATTGAAAACATTACGTTTCACAGTGATAGGGATATCCACTTTCATTCTGCACACTGAATGCTACCACAACATCAATCGCAGCATTGCATCTATGAGTGATTGATTATTGACCCTAGTCTTGGCTATTAGCACCCCTCGTATTTTTACTCGTTCATATCTTGTTACTCTCACTTTTATTACGTTACTTATTGCTAAATAAACATCACTTTACTATTTGGTTACGTTTACTCATTGAATCAAACACTACTCCATAGACTTAGCAATTGAACATTAATCCTCGTGGGAACGATCTTTACTTATCACTTTATTACTTGTTAGACTGTGTATACTTGCACACGTTTTTGCACAACAAGTAGTATTTGTTTTAGTGAACTTTTATTTTCTCATCCTTTTCATTGTGAATTTCAGTTTTAAGAGAAGTGTATGCGCAGAGCCCATCAGCCAGAGCATCACATAGACCCTGAAATTGAGAGAACAGTAAGGAGATTGAGAAGAGAGGTTCGAGAAAGACTTGCAGCGTCAGAAGTAGAAGCCTTTCCAATGGTAGATCATGAAGATGAAGTTGTGGTGCTAACAAACATTGAAATGGCCAATGAGGGATTATGCTGTATTTGATCCCACCACCATGGAAACTGGTATTGTGACACCTACCATCGGGGCTGCATCCTTCGAATTCAAGCCTATGATGTTTCAGATGTTGCAAACAGTAGGCCAATTCGCAGGAGGACCCACTGAAGACCCTCATTTGCATCTAAGACAGCTCCTCGAAGTCTGCAACAACTTAAAAATGCCTGGGGTAACAGAGGATGCATTCAGGATAATGCTCTTCCCATACTCATTAAAGGACAGAGCCAAAGCTTGGCTGAATTCCCTGGAGCCCAATTCAGTGGACAGTTGGAACAAGATGGCCGAAAAGTTATTGGTAAAATATTTCCCTCCGGTCAAGAATGCAAGAATGAGAAATGACATCACATCATTCAGGCAACAAGAAGAAGAATCATTATATGAGGCCTGGGAGAGATTCAAGGATGTGCTCAGAAAATGCCCACATCATGGCATCCCCTTCGCTATACAGTTAGAAACATTCTACAATGGCTTGATTTCCCAATCAAGGTTGTTGCTGGATGCATCTGCAGGAGGAGCCATTCTGAATCACTCTTATAATGAAGCATACGACTTGGTGGAGACTATAGCTGCAAACAGTTATCAATGGCCTACTGCCAGAGTCAATGCTGCCAAGAAGGTTGCCGGAATCCATGAGGTGTCTGAAATAACTGCACTATCTGCACAAGTGGCCAGTCTAACCAACATGCTAAAAAACCTGTGTACCACTCCTGCACCAGCCCCAGCTACCATTGCTGCTGCCACAGCATCTGCAGAGACAGTGCCGACAGAAAAGTCTAAAACACCAAATTGCGTGTACTGCAATGGGGGACATTTGTTCGAAGAATGCCCAGGGAATCCAGTCTCTGTTAACTATATTGGAAATTTTAGCAAGAACAACAACCCCTATTCCAACACATACAACCCAGGGTGGAGGAACCATCCCAACTTTTCATGGAAGGATCCAAATACTGCTTCTAGTCAAGCCAAACTTGCTACACCACCAGGATTCCCTGCACAGCCTGCTCCAAAAGCCAATGCTGACAACTCCTTAGCCGAGGCACTCAAAGCATTCATGAGTGAAACTAAAGCACAGTACCAAAGCCAAGGGGCTGCCATCAAGAACTTAGAGAATCAAATTGGCCAAATTGCAACCACAATTACAACTAGACCAAGTGGATCTTTGCCAAGCACCACTGAGCAGGCAAACCCAGCTGGTAATGAGCAAGTCAAGGCCATCACACACAGAAGCGGAAGGAAACTGCTACCTTGCCTACAATGGTTAATACATGTGCTATCCCCGATGCTGTTAGCACTGGTGCAACACCTGTTGTTGAGAACTCTGATACCACTGCAGAAACTGCAACTCCAGCAGTAAAAGCGCCCCAGAAGTTTATTCCTGAGCGGCCTCCTCCACCCTTTCCCCAAAGGTTAAAGAAGGCTAATCAAGACAAACAGTGTGGGAAGCTTTACAACAAATGCCTAACTACACCAAGTTCATGAAGGATGTGCTGGCCAAGAGAAAGAGGTTGGTGAGTTTGAGACAGTGGCTATGACACAGGAAACAAGTATGCTTTTGCAGAGTAAGGTACCGCAGAAACTCAAAGATCCAGGTAGTTTCACTATCCCTTGCTCCATTGGGGGTAATTATTGTGGTAGGGCCTTGTGTGATTTGGTTGCAAGTGTCAACTTGATGCCTAAATCCATTTTTAAAAAACTAGGCATTGGTGAAGCAAGACCCACCACAGTAACACTGGCATTAGCAGATAGATCTACTGTCTACCCTGAAGGAAAAATTGAGGATGTTTTGATTAAAGTAGATAAATTTGTTTTTCTTGTCGATTTTATAATACTTGATTTTGAGGCTGACAAGGATGTGCCAATTATCCTTGGAAGACCATTTTTGGCCACAGGTAGGCCCTTGATCGATGTACACAAGGGAGACCTTACCATGAGAGTGAATGACCAGGAGGTTACCTTTAATGTGCTCAATGCTATGAAGTACCCTGATGACAGCACCAGCAGCGCAGAATGAATTTTTTTTTCTGAAATGGACAGCTTGGTGCAAAAGCAACTGCTGTCACAGCACGATGTACTAAAGCAAGAGCTGAGGCATGTGAAGAAAAAAAGCTACAGAAAGAAGGGTTATCTGAAATCAAGGAAGATAAACCAAACGTCCCAAGATGGACAAAGAGGTATGAATCACTAGAACTGACTGCTGAAGGCCTCAAGGATAACATACCATCCATTGTGAAGCCACCTAAGCTTGAATTGAAGCAACTCCCTCCTCATTTGAAGTATGCCTACCTGGGAGAAGAAGACACCCTGGCCGTAATGATAGCTGTTGAGTTAAGTGTACAGCAAGAAGAAGAGTTGATTGCTCTCCTAAGGAAACATAAGAGAGCCATTGGTTGGCAAATGGCTGATATCAAAGGGTTAAGCCCTTCTTTGTGCATGCACAGAATCTGCTTGGAGGAAAGCTCCAAAAACAGCATTGAAGCACAAAGAAGGCTTAACCCCATCATGAAGGAAGTCGTGAGAAAAGAAATAATTAAATGGTTAGATGCTGGGATCATATATTCTGTTGCTGACAGCACTTGGGTGAGCCCTGTGCAATGTGTCCCGAAGAGAGGAGGAATCACTGTAGTAAAAAATGAAAAGAATGCGCTAATCCCCACCAGGACAGTAAATGGTTGGAGGATCTGCATGGACTACAGAAAGCTAAACAAGGCCACTAGGAAGGACCACTTCCCCCTCCCCTTCATTGATCAGATGTTAGACAGATTAGTTGGGAAAGAATTCTACTGCTTCCTTGATGGATACTCAGGATATAATCAGATTGCCATAGCCCCTGAGGACCAAGAGAAAACTACATTCACCTGCCCTTATGGAACCTTTGCTTTTAGAAGGATGCCTTTGGGCTGTGCAATGCTCCAGCCACCTTCCAAAGGTGCATGATGGCCATTTTTTCTGAATATATTGAAAAATCTATGGAAGTGTTCATGGATGATTTCTCTGTATTCGGGGAGAACTTCCATGCATGTTTGCTTAACCTCGAAGAGATACTGAACAAGTGTGAGGAGACAAACTTGGTTCTGAATTGGGAGAAGTGCCACTTCATGGTTCAAGAAGGGATTGTACTAGGACACAAGATATCAAAAAAGGGCATAGAAGTTGACAAGGCAAAGGTGGAAGTGATTGAGAAGTTGCCACCCCCCACATCAGTCAAGGGAATAAGAAGTTTCCTAGGGCATGCTGGATTTTACAGAAGGTTTATAAAGGATTTCTCAAAAATCTCCAAACCATTATGTATGCTGCTGCAGCACGAGTCTGCCTTCAAATTCGATGAAGAATGTTTGACAGCATTCAATAAGCTAATTGGCAGCACTGGTGACAGCACCAGTAATCATAGCACCAGATTGGACCAAACCCTTTGAGCTAATGTGTGATGCCAGTGATTATGCTATTGGAGCAATGCCGGGACAGAGGTATGAAAAGGTATTCCAGTCTATACATTATGCTAGCAAGACTCTAGTAGATGCTCAACTCAACTATACAACCACTGAGAAAGAGCTGCTGGCGGTTGTATTTGCCTTTGACAAGTTCAGATCATACCTTGTGGGAGCTAGGGTAATTGTTTATACTGACCATTCTGCTATCAAGTACCTAATTGCCAAGAAGGATGCTAAGCCAAGATTGATCAGGTGGGTGCTGTTACTCCACGAGTTTGACTTGGAAATTAGGGACAAAAAGGGAGTGGAGAATCAGGTCGCAGATCACCTGTCAAGAATTCCAGATCTGAGCCCACCTCCTTTTGAGACAGAAATTAAGGAACATTTTCCTGACGAGTAGTTGCTGGCCATATCAGTAGCTGGGAAGGACACGGGCTCCGGTACTGAAACTCCTTGGTACGCTGATCTTGTAAACTATCTGGTCAGCAATGTGGTACCCGAAGAGCTCACAGCCCAACAAAGAAAAAGGTTATTCCATTCTACAAGGCAGTATTTCTGGGATGAGCCCTTTCTATACAAGAAATGCGCAGACCAACTTCTCAGAAGATGCGTTGCTGAGTCAGAGATAGAGGACATTCTAAAGCATTGCCACTCTTCACCATGTGGAGGCCATTTTGGAGGAGCAAGAACTACTGCAAAGGTGCTACAAACAGGTTATTTCTGACCCTCAATCTTTAAAGATGCCCATGAATATGGAAAAAGATGTGCAGGTGCCAAAGGATGGGCAATATTTCAAATAAAAATGAAATGCCCTTGAACAATATCCTAGAGGTTGAACTATTCGACGTTTGGGGTATTGATTTCATGGGACCATTCCCACCCTCTTTTGGCAACCTGTACATCCTGGTAGCAGTAGATTATGTGTCAAAATGGATAGAAGCAGTTGCTCTCCCCACCAATGATGCACGGGTAGTGCTGAAATTCATTCAAAAAAACATCTTTACAAGGTTTGGCACACCCAGAGCTATCATCAGTGATGAGGGCACCCACTTCTGTAATAAACTGATGGAAGGACTGTTGGCAAAATACGGAGTCAAACATAAGATTGCCACAGCCTACCACTCTCAAACAAGTGGGCAAGTTGAGTTATCAAATAGGGAGATAAAAAGAATTTTGGAAAAGATGGTGAACCCATCAAGGAAGGACTGGTCCATCCATCTGGATGATGCTCTTTGGGCATACCGAACACCCTTCAAAGCACCCCTTGATATGTCTCCCTATAGATTGGTTTTTGGTAAAGCTTGCCACTTGCCCATTGAATTGCAGCACAAGGCTTTTTGGGCGACCAAAAAGCTAAACTTTGATTTAAAACAAGCTGGCAAAGCCAGAATTCTGCAGCTCCATGAGCTTGAGGAGCTAAGACACTTTTCGTATGAGAATGCCAAAATATACAAAGATAAAACAAAGGCTTGGCATGACACCAAAATATTGAGCAGAGAACTTAAGGTGGGTGACCAAGTACTGCTGTTTAACTCTATACTACGGCTATTCCCTGGGAAACTGATGTCTAGATGGTCTGGCCCATTCACCATTCTCATGGTGCACCCCTATGGAGCTGTGGAATTGAAAAATGAAATAAATGGCAATGAGTTTAAGGTGAATGGCTAGAGAGTTAAACTGTATTTGGGTGAGCCTGGGCCCAGCACAAAGGCATCCACCCCCCTGAGTGATCCAAATTGATTAATACCTTTCAGTCAGGCTGGGGACTCTTAAACCAAGCGCTACTGGGAGGCAGCCCAGAGGCTAACGATTTTCTTTTGTTTCAGTGTGTTTATTTTTTTTAGAGTCAGGTGTGAAACAAACACATGAGTAAAGAAGGAGTACAGAAAACAAGTAATAGTGCTGGTAGCACTACATGATGCTGTGCACAAAAGGCTTGGTAGAAATAAGTTTGAAATTTCATAAGAATAAAAAAAGGTGTTGTGCTGGCATTAGGAGCACTCGAGCGCGCGCAGTAGAGCAGTTGAGCTATGACAGGGTGCGTCAGCATGACGTACAGTGCTGTCCTATCCAGCCCACTAACCCGTCGCTTCAGTAACATCCCTTTCACGCCTCGCACGTAACGCCCCACCTCCCCCATTAATTCCTGTAACTTCTCTTACCCCCAAAACAACCATAACTCCTCCATTCCAAACACTAAACCGTCACTCTCCGTCCCTCACGTATAAGAAGACCCTTCGTGTTTCCACCATTACCAAGTGCATATCAACCCCTGTTGAAGCAGAGAACTTGTGTAGCACCCCTCTCACTGAAGTTTCCCCCCTCGCCCAATAACCCTAAAACCTTCACCAAACCACAAATGGAACCCAAAACAAAATCTCCGTCCGCCAAATCTCAGAAACCCAAACCCAAGTCAGTGTCTGAAGACACCCTTGGCCGGCTACCAAACAAATAAGCCATAGAGCTATATACCACTTCCACCCAGAACCGCAACCCACTACCAGAGCGAGGCATAGCCCCCAAATCCCTAACCTCAGCCACAATAGAAATCTTCCGAGACCTACAATGGGAGAAACTGACCAAGCAACCACCGTACATACTCCCTGGGCTCACTAGGGAGTTCTATGCTGGAGTCCCTGAAAAGCTCAAGGGAAAACCCGAGCCCACTTTCTCCGTGGTCCGAGGACGGTTGGTTTCCTTCTCTTCTGGAAGAATTAAAGAAGTGCTGGGTCTGCCAGAGGTGGAGGAGACACTGGAAAGCATGATGGCCAGCGCGTCAGACTAGGACAAGGCGAGTCTGCTGAGAGTGCTCTGCGTTCCCAGCACAGAGTGGGTCAAAGAAGACTCTAGTGCGTTCAAAGTCAAAAGAACAATGTTGAAGCCGTTCTTGAAATCTCTGTCGTTGTGGGTGATGAGTATAGTGCTCCCAACAAAACACAATCTCTACTGGCACAAGGAGAGGATGTTCCTGCTCAAGGCCATGCTGGGTTCAAAGTAGTTTAACTTGGGTCAGCTGATAGAAAGTGAGATACTGGCGTGTGCCAGAAGAAGTGTGGGTGCGCTATTCTACCCTAACTTGATTCAATTACTTTGTGAAGCCGAGGTTGTGCCCAGGTTTGACCAGGAAGATGAGGACTTTTCTCTGGATCCTGAGGTATTGATGTCATGTGATGAGCACATTAAGGAAGAAGAAAGAAAGAAGGAGGGGGTAAAATGCGAAAAGAGAGTGGAGGAGGAAGAGATGAGAAAAGAGAAAGAAGCCAGTGGGCTATCCGATGTGGTGCGGTTACTGCAGAACCACATTCTGAAAAAGAAGCAGTGTGGGTGTTTCTCAAGGGAGCTCATGATTGGCACACCTAGGGTAGCGACCCAAAGACCTTGTCACCCCCTGTGTTCCCTGACTGGGTGTTGCCGGATGCTGGCCCTAGTGGCCATGCTCATGAGAAACCTACCCCCACACCAGCCCCAAGAGATGAAGAAGAAAGGAAAAACACATCTGGTGCTGCCAAGACTACGGCAGCACCCCCAAAAGAAACAGTGCTGGTGGACACTGAGGATGAGGAGGAGGAAAGGAATTAAGGAAGCTCCAGTAGCTCCTCCCCAGTAAGTTCAGTGGGTGGAGTGAACTCTGAAGGAAAGGAAGAAGGCAGTGCGGCAGCTGAGAGAGAGAGGAAGTCCAAGAATTACCAAGAGCAGAGAGCAACCCCTGCAAAACCCGCAAGTGCTGGGAAGAGTGCTGCCACAGCATCCTCCCCATGCAAGACAAGGAAGGGTTCTGTTGCAGCGAGTGCCGCTGAGGTGCCATTTCAATTGCCTCCTAAGTCCACATGGACTAGGAGGAAAATGTGTGCAACCAGACCACCTCGCCGGAAAAGAATGTTGATAGAAGAAAGTGCTGAAGAAGACGAGCAGGAGGATAAGGAAGAAGCAGCAAAGAAGAAGCCGAAGAATTGATCCCACCCTGTGAACCAGTAATTCCTATTTTCTCTTCTTATGGTTTTCTTGCAAAATGCCCATCCTCCGCCCGGTGGTTGACAGTGAGGACACTGTCTCCGCTTAAGTTGGGGCGGGGTGGAGCAATTATATCCCTATTCAAATCCAAAGTATGTTCCCCTAATATCCCAAACATTAATAAAAAATTTGCTGTGTTTTGCTACTATGTACTGTTTCTGCTAGCACTAAACCGCAAGTAAAGTAGTGCTAGGGTAGCATCTGTGATAGGTAGTGCTAGGATAGCATCAGTGATAGCATAAATAAAAAAAATAAAAAAAAAATAAATTTCTCAAGGCAGAACCCAGTGAGGATAACCAGAAGTAGTGTGGACTTAAAGCTGTGAAGGAAATAACCTAGCCCCTCTAGTAGCCACTTAACTTTGGGTCTTTGAAAATAGGTGCAAGGCATTACTTAGGTAGAAGCTAGGGAAAAACTTAGCAAGGACCGAAGCTGCCAGGAATTTGATAGAAGTTGCAAGTAGAGTAAAAGAAGTCAAGTTTGGGGGTAGTACGCTAGTAGCAAGGCCAAGTGCTGTCAAAATCAAGCAATATGAAATAGGGTGCACATGTGCAAAAGAAGGCTGGTTTGGCAACTGTGTAGGGAGGCTATTTTGTGGAGACACCATTACAGTTTAAGTCGAAGCAGTGGTCAAGTCAATTCAAAAAAAAAAGTGCACCACTCCAATCGGCCTAAGTGTTATCAACGCCTAAAACTACAGAGGCAACCCTTGTATATCATCATAGGTTTGCTTGCAGCAATTGAGAAGGAAAGGCAGTGCGGAAAATTCCAAGTGGGAACCAAAGCCTAGTAAACTGTCGGAGCCTATGAAATTGGTGCGAGAGAGCACACACACCTTTAAGCTAGGGGGAGAAGGCTATGAGTTCACATGTAGCTAAGGGATCTAAAAGTGTTAAGTCCGAGGGGAAAGTCTTAAGGAAAGTTTTTTCTGAACTGTAAACACGTTTTAAGAATGCTATCACTGGGTGCCTGCTGGATGCTGCCCAGATTGTATGCTACCACTAGTGCTGTCAGCACTGTGCCGGATGCTGTCATTACTTGAGGACAAGCAATGGTTCAAGTTTGGGGGGTGTGATAACTCACAGAAATGTGAGTTATTTGCATTCAGTCAAATGGGAATTATCTTGATCCATAAGTAAATTATGCTTTAAATTGCAGTAGATATCTTCATATTAAACACTAATGAACTCATGGATGTTAATTATAATTTGCGCACGCAAGTGCCAATTTTGTGGAATTTAATCTGTGTGCCCAGTGTGCAGGACATTCTTAAGTATTTCAGTGCTAAGGCAGGTGCTATGACGGGTGCCGTGGCAGCATCACTGCGATTAATAGGATAGGAGCATAACTAGGCGAGGCGCCTCACTAAGCGCAGCAGAAAAGGAAAATTTATCTTCTAGCAAGCAAGGCGCCACCGTAAGTAAGAAGCTAGCGTGAATTCTAGGGTTTGTTACAACAAACCGAATGCAAAAGGCCCAAGAAGAGGCGCGCCGTGCTACCAAGGCCCATATATAGGCATCTACCCCAGTGAAGAAAAAACGTGACATATACGGAATTCCTTGGAGAGAAAAAGAGAACGAGTTCAGAGAATACGAGATACCTTCCTCAACACCCAAACACCATACGCTCCATTCACTTCGACACTCCAATACAAGATCACCGTTAGCCAGTGCTACCAGTGTCGCGAGAGCACCGCTAATTAGTAGTTGTGAAACACCTTCATGCTCGTTGGTGTAACTCAGTCTCTAAGTGCTTTTACTATGTTGATGGATCTGTATACGGTAACTTTGTGTTGTTTTGTCATGTCTAAGCTCATCATGAGCTAAATCCTTTTATAGTCAAGATGATGGTGATATAAACATGATCTTTTAGATTGCTTTAACGTGATTGATATGTGGTACTTCATTAGCGTGTGTGTTTCTATTGTTATAAACTCTTTTAGAACTTGATCACTTTGATTAGGGTAACGTGCTTTAACGTCTGGAAAGAATTAACGCGCTGATTTCACAAGTTAATATAGTTTGAAGGATAATAGGAATATTATTCTTTCCTAACGAAGAATAGGGATATGAAGTTAGGGCTATAGTGTGAACTGAAACAGGCTTTTCAACCTACGTAATGAACCTCAATGGGAGCTTAGGAATAAGGAAACCTTGAAAACATTACGTTTCACAGTGATAGGGATATCCACTTTCATTCTGCACACTGAATGCTACCACAGCATCTATGAGTGAATGATTATTGACCCTAGTCTTGGCTATTACCACCTCTCGTATTTTTACTCGTTCATATCTTGTTACTCTCACTTTTATTACGTTACTTATTGCTAAATAAACATCACTTTACTATTTGGTTACGTTTACTCCTTGAATCAAACGCTACTCCATAGACTTAGCAATTGAACATTAATCCTCGTGGGAACGATCTTTACTTATCACTTTATTACTTGTTAGACTGTGTATACTTGCACACGTTTTTGCACAACAATATTCTTCATTTAGTAATTGCGGAATAAAGTTTTTGCCAGCTTAAGGCGAATAAAAGATGGTTTTCGTGCCTTCACCGCACATTTTCTTTTGGAACTTCTTTTGGCTTCTGCGGGATCTCGGCCTTCTTGATTTTATTGGTACTTGTTGTTGTGCTCCTAGCTCTTGGCCTCATGGGGACCGAGGTGTTGGGTTTCGACGAGGGGAGCCATTTCCAGTGAATCAGCATTGGAGTGTTCGCCTCTTTTTTGGGGAATAATCTCGTTCCCTTCTCGCTTCTCGAGGGGAGAAGAGTCTTCTTTACTTACCTCGGTCCTCCCACTAGGCTCTTGAGGGTGTATCCATGGCATTTGGGTTGTCGAGCTTATCGCCCTTGGCTGAGGCAACTAGGTTGACTTTGGCCTCCTTCCCGTGCTTTAATTTTCTTCGTTGAGCTCTTCTTGGTGATTTCAGAAGCAGATCACTCTTGGTCTTCCTTGAGAGATAGAAAGTGGCACCTCTAGGTTGGCATTCACCATTATGATTTTGTCCTTGATTGAGTAGAACTTCATCTTCAGGTGGACTATAGAGGACATGGCTTCCAACTAACCTAAAGTCGGCCTCCCAACGATACAGTTGTATACCGATCGGCAGGGTAGGACCAAAAAAGGAGTTTTGATGGTTCGTGTGAGAGGTTCATTACCATAGGGCACCATTAGCTCGATGTTTCCAAGAGGCATTGACTTAGAGCCGTTGAATTCAGATAGGTCAGACCCTTGGTAAGGGGTGAGTTCCTCTTTTGAAATTCCCAACTTAGCCATCAGATCTACAAACATTATATCGGCCGAGCTTCCTTGATCCTCAAGGATTATCCTCACCTCGAAATTTGCCATGGCGGCCTGAATAACAAGGGGATGTACTTATTAGGCCTTCCAAAAGTCAACGGAGGTCGGCTAGTGCCGATTTCAGTGGTAGAGGTGGAGGCTATGCTTAGTATTTCCTTCTATTTCCTTTTCATCGTCTTCTTTGTTTCCCCTCCTTCCCCGGGGTAACCACCGGATATAACCATGGCTACAAGTCGGCCGCTAGACCTTCTATTGTCCTCTTATAATTCTGATTCATTGCTGTCTCTTTTCTAGGCTTTCCCTACCTCATTCAACATAACCTTTCCCTTATGGGTAGAATGATATCGTTGGCGTTCCTCGACCTTCTTCACATACTTCTCGAACTTCCCCTTCTTGATGATCTCTTCTATGTCGTTCTTCAAGGTGTTGCACTTGTTTTTATCATGGTCGTTGCTACGGTGAGAGTAGAAATACCTTTTCTTCGATGTCAATTTCCTTTTGGGGATGGGCTCCGGGGGTTCTATGCACGGCAGTTCAGCGTTGGCGCACTCGGCCAACATCTTAGCTCTAGCTGTGTTTAACGGTGTATGCTCGGGATAGTGTGAAACTCGGCCGCGAGGTTCACTCTAGGAATTTCCATGATCTCTTTTTTTCTTAGTTTCTTGAGGTTGGATTTATCTATATGTTAAGGGCTTTCTTAGGGCCTGGGTTGCTAACTCGTCTTCTTCATAATCCATGAATTTAAATCATCTATGAATTCCTTCAAGTTTAGTGGTCGGTTGACTCTGACGTCAATTTGGAATAAACTTCCCAGACGGAGGCTGTTTTTCATGAGCCACCATCTCATCTATTCGTCCAAGTCACGTACATTCAGGGCTTTGTCGTTAAACCTTTCAACGTACTTTTTCAGGGTCTCATTCTCGCCTTGGTGAATTGCCTAGAGTACTTTCTATGACTTCGACCTTACCTTCGAAGTTGTGAAGTGGGCGGAGAAGAGTTTTGTGCAATGAGACCACGAGGATATTGAGTTCAATTTGAGATCACGGTACCAAGCCAGCGCCGCTTTGGAGAGAGTCAACGGAAAGATCTTACACTTGTCTTCTTTTTTGGCATTTCGGTAGCGAAACATCAACTCAAAGTAGTTGAGGTGATCGTCAGGATCTTCTTCCCCATTATACATGTTGAGAGTGGCTCATTTTTCCAAATATTTTCGGATAGGGTACTCATCTATCCGTCAAGAAAGTGTCCCACACCAGGAGGAGCTTGCGCGCCTTGAATTATTCCTTAGGGAAGGTTCACGTTTATTTTTCTTGATTGGCGGCCTCCGGTGTCTGTCCGGGGCTCGCTTGGTTTTCTGGGGTGACCTACCTTAGCCATGAGTAGGGGTGCAAAAAAAACCCGCAATAACGGGTACCCGCGGGCAAAATAAACGGGCAATAAAAATACCCGTCAATAAATGGGGTGGGGCCGGGTAATGAGGTACCCTTGCCCGCAGGTACACGTACCCGTAACATGTATACGTAGTTTAAAATAGAAACTTGTGGTTGTATCTTTTATCAAAACATTTTGGATAATTAGTGAGTTGTTATTTTCAAAGTTTCCTATTATTGTAATTCTAGTATTTTTATCTCCATTTGTTAATGATTACAAGTTAGTAAATAATTGATAAGATAAATGCCTAACAAAATACATAATTTTCTTATATAAATGAACAAAGTATTTAAAAGATTAATTTTGTTTGGTCCAAAAAAAATATTAATTTTGTATAGTATTTCAAATTTTATTTTGCAAAAAATTGTCTTTATAACTCTAACAAGTATCTATGGGTATCTGTGGGTACCCGCGAGGAGATAATACCTATTTAAACCTGCTATGAGCATCCCTAGCCATGAGCATGATGACAAGTTGACGACGACACGAGTGATGAACTATGATCGGATGGCTCCTCGTCTCCTTGAGGTGAATCTGGGGACGTTGGAGGAGAATTCAGGGGGTGATCTTGAACCTCTTCCTCTACGGTTTTTATGTCGCCGCTGATGACGCCGACTCTCGGGAGAATGGCGACGCCAAGAGGCTATGGTACACAGTGGTGGCGAGCGGGGATGTCTTCGTCCAAGCGGGCCGCTAATGTGTTCCTAGCATTGTGGTCGACCAGGCTTCTTGCTTGATCGTTGAGTAGGGCGATTAGGTTCTGAACAGCTTGTTGATAACTCTTATTTCTAAGATTTATTTATACTTTCCTATACTTAAATTATTGAATGTTCTCATTTAATTATGTGTTTAATGTTGAACCAAGGACAAACACTCATTGTTTGTATGATAACAAATTACATTTTGTCTACTAATGATTACAGTGTATAAAAGTACTGGGACAAAATCAAAGAACAGGGATTAAATCAAAGAGCTGGGACTAAAGTGCAATTGCTTGTAGAAGAAGCAACAATGAAGCCGAAGACCTAATTGTTTATCCGCTTTCTTTAGGACACAATGTAAGGTCCTATCACTTAAGGTCTATGACATTTAGAAGCTGAGAGATGATTTTTCAAAACATGCATGATGCATCAAAATAAGCTTCGAAAAATGTTCCGGAGTGGGCTCAAGGCTCAGTACAGTCCAATAGGCCCAACACGGCCCAACTTGGCGTGCTCCACAAGATATGGCCAGAGCGCCTATACCACTATAAAACCAGCACAAATCCCGAGAATCAGGTACGTTATCTCACCTTGTGAATCCTGCCCGAGCGTCACACTGACTAGAGCGTTGGAGTGTCATTGCAGGTACCACCCGCGTGCGGCCAAGACCCCAGGTTCCAGCCAGGTCCTTAACGACCGGACCAGGTCCTTCCCTGGTTCCAGCCAGGTCCTTCCCTGGTTCCAGCCAGGTCCTCATCGTCCAGGCCAGGTCCTTCCTCACAGGTCCTTCCATCAGCGAATGAGCCAGGTCCTTCCGTGCGGCCAAGACCCCTGGTTCCAGCCAGGTCCTCTACGACCCAGGTCCTCAACGACCCAGGTCCTTCTATTGGTCAAGGTACGATCAATTGGCGACCACAGTGGGAGGCCCGAGCGCTGTCCTACTTCGACTATGGCTCCACACGGAAGACCGCCCCAGACGCGGGCATCGACCATGCTGGTTCAGCGACCTAAGATGTTGGACGACCTAAAGAGCAGGGACGATCCAAAGACCCTTAAACGAATTTAAGCGCAAACGAAACGTGGAAGAGGAATCTCGCCCTTAGTCTGCAGGCCATAACGTAGGCCGTGTTGACCCGATTGAAACATGCGAATATGAGTTGGAAAGCTGAGAAGTAGAGCTACAGCTTTCATGTTGGAGTCAAGATCCAATTCGGGCGTCTTCCACCCGTTTATGGTCGCCCAAAGTGGGACGCACAAAAGCTGGTCGCCCGTGAGCGACCTAGAAGGTCTGCCTAGCTCGGAGACCATAATTTCGTCCACGTTCACCTGATGGGGGCGTGTGAGCATGCGTTGGAAAGCTGAGAAGTAGAGCTACAGCTTTCATGTTGGAGTCAAGATCCAATTCGGGCTTTTTCCACCCGTTTATGGTCGCCCAAAGTGGGACGCACAAAAGCTGGTCGCCCGTGAGCGACCTAGAAGGTCTGCCTAGCTCGGAGACCATAATTTCGTCCACGTTCACCCGATGGGGGCGTGTGAGCATGCGTTGGAAAGCTGAGAAGTAGAGCTACAGCTTTCGTGTTGAAGTCAAAATCAGATTCGGGCGTTCTACACCCCTTTCTGGTCGTTCAAGTGGGGCGCCCGACCTACAACGAGTGCCACCGAGTTGGCCCAAACGAGTGTCACCGAGTTGGCACAATCAAGCGCCATCGAAGTGGCCCAAGGGTTTGAATAACCCACAAAGCGTAGGTCGCCGAGCGACCTACATCGAGCGCCATCGAAGTGGGCCAAGGGTCAGAATGACCCACAATCAAATGTAGGCCGCCGAGCGACCTACATCGAGTGTCACCGAGTTGGTACAATCAAGCGCCATCGAAGTGGCCCAAGGGTTTGAATAACCCACAAAGCGTAGGTCGCCGAGCGACCTACATCGAGCGCCATCGAAGTGGCCCAAGGGTCAGAATGACCCACAATCAAACGTAGGCCGCCGAGCGACCTACGTCGGGTGTCACCGCATTGACACAAGCGAGTGCCACCGAGTTGGCCCAAAATAGATCACCGTGTTGATCAAATCGAACGTAGGATCCCGAGCGACCTACAATGAGTGTCATCGAATGGCCCCAAGGTCCCGAGCGGCCTACTAAGAGTGCCATCGAATGGCCCAAAGCGAGCGCCATCTAATGGCCCAAGCAAAGTGAGTGGCCGCGACCACGTCCCATCATGAGTGGCAGCGACCACATCCCAGTGTGAATGGCAGCGACCACGTCCCATAATGAGTGGCAGCGACCACCTCCCAGTGTGAATGGCAGCGACCACGTTCCCATACGAGTGGCAGCGACCACACCCCCAACGGTTTACGCTAAGTCGCTCCCTGTAGGTCGGCCGAGCGAGGCTAGACAGGGGGGCAACGAGTCAAGCCTCGAATAGGCTGCGCAAAGTCGCTCCCGGTAGGTCGGCCGTGCATGACTCCACGGGGGCAGCGACCCCTGGATAGGTTTTGGTCCCGAGCGACCCAGTGCCTAGACTTCAAGCCAGACCGTGACTTGGTGTGGCGGCGACCACACACCTCAAGAGATGGAGACCGAGTGCGCATTGCAACCCGGCCGCTTACGGCATTACTCGGGGTCAACGACTCAAGCCTCAGCCCGCCCGCTGGCGACCTAGGCTTGGGGGGGAACTGTTCCGGAGTGGGCTCAAGGCCCAGTACAGTCCAATAGGCCCAACACGGCCCAACTTGGCGTGCTCCACAAGATATGGCCAGAGCGCCTGTACCACTATAAAACCAGCACAAATCCCGAGAATCAGGTACGTTATCTCACCTTGTGAATCCTGCCCGAGCGTCACACTGACTAGAGCGTCGGAGTGTCATTGCAGGTACCACCCGCGTGCGGCCAAGACCCCAGGTTCCAGCCAGGTCCTTAACGACCGGACCAGGTCCTTCCCTGGTTCCAGCCAGGTCCTCATCGTCCAGGCCAGGTCCTTCCTCACAGGTCCTTCCATCAGCGAACGAGCCAGGTCCTTCCGTGCGGCCAAGACCCCTGGTTCCAGCCAGGTCCTCTACGACCCAGGTCCTCAACAACCCAGGTCCTTCTATTGGTCAAGGTACGATCAAAAAATATTTTATAAAATTGCATGCATGCATAAGGTGGCACCTAAACCTAAAAACATTTTTTTGGAAAGCAAGAATCAATTTCTATTTTGTTCCAATGGCCAAGAATCGATTTATATCTTTTTCCTAAGCCATGAAATCGATTTTTAAGCCCACCTATAGGCCAAGAATCGATTTCCTTATCCTATGTTTAAAGCATGAAATCGATTTCTGCATATACTCAAGCCAAAGCCAAGAATCGATTTCCTTCAATTTTAAAAGACTATGAAATCGATTTTCAAGCTATCCTATAGGCTGTGAATCGATTCCTCCTTCTTTTAACCAAAGTAAAAATCGATTCTTACCTATTCAGGATGTCCTGAAAATCGATTCCTACATTTTTCCAAAGACAAATGAATCGATTCCTAGGTTTTCTAAAAGTGAAGAATCGATTCTTCCTTGTTACACTTCAATACAATAATCGATTCCTCATTTGCATTAAATGTTTTTTTCAAAATCCTACATCTTTCTAAGCCTATAAATAGGCAGGTGTGATTCTCATTTCAACACACCTCAAACTACAATACACTACATCTTCTCTAGTTCTCACATACACTTTCTAGATCTGAGAAAAGAGAAAAAAAGAGCTTTTCATTTTCATATCTTTTAAAGCTCTTCTATTTTCCAAATCACTCATCTCTCTCAGTTACTATATTGTCATACTGTCTGAAGTGATTGGATCATAGGTTCTCATTTGTAATCTTCTATTTTGAGGTTATTGCGAAATCCTGGGAAGTATTCTTGGGTCGTTCAATCAGGAGATTGAAGCGGTTTTTTGAAATCCTGGGAAGTGTTCTTGGGTCTCTCAATCGGGGAGATTGAGTTGGTTTGAAATTCTGGGAGGTGCTCTTGGGTCGTTCAATCAGGAGATTGAAGTGGTTGTGAAATCCTTAGCTGTGTGCTCGGGTTCTCAATTAGGGTTAATTGAGATTAGCTATAGGGAAGTTGCTTGCTTGTAAACATTGAAGAGGTTCTTCTCATATAGTGGTTGTTATCAAGTCCAAAGGTTGCAAAACCTCGTAAAAATTACGTTGTATCTCTTTCCCTACTCTTTTACTTTATTTGTCATTTGTGTTTGTTTATTGTTATACTGCGCTAAACATAAATATCTGTTTATAGTTAAAACCAATCATAAGCGTAGTTAGCATAATACATCACCGCATCTAGATCTGTCATACCTATAGCGTTCTTAGGTCAGTGAACATAAGTTAAATTCTATATTCCGCATTTAATTTAAACTAGCATTGTCTTAAAATTAAAAAAACTCATGTTTTGCATATAACCTTATTCACCCCCCTCTAAGGTTATCATATAGTCTAACATTTAATACTTGTAAATATGGTGTTTTAGAGAATAGAAGATTTAATTCTGGTTTGAAGTCAATTGGCACAATGGTGCCCTTTTTGTGCTTTTATGTGTGAGTTCTTATTGCTGCAGCATTAGGTGCCACATCAATGCATTTCTACGTCAGATGAGAGAGAAAGTCTTATGCGCTACTATTGGTCAGATAGCTACTGCTCTTACCTAGAGACCTAGTGGATCAATGCCTTCCATTACCGAAGCATCAACTTCTAAAGGGAAAGAGACTTGCAAGGCTATATCTTTGAGGAGTGAGAAGGATTTGATAGGGCCATCAACTGATATAGGTGGTGGTACAAAAAGAAAGGAAAAAGTCACTGAACAAATGAGAAAAAAATGAAAAAAAGAGTTCAACAGATGCTGTCACAGCTGATGATGCAGCATCTAATGCTGCACCAGTCCATCACCTAAGCTTGATCAAGATGTGCCACCTCCACCCTTTCCTCAAAGGTTGAAGAAGGCTCAGCAAGACAAGCAATTTGGCAAATTTCTAGAAGTGTTGAAACAACTTCACATCAATGTTCCTTTGGTTGAAGCACTTCAGCATCAATGACTGAAGAGTGCAGTATGATCATGCAAAACAAGCTTCTAAGAAAGTTAAAGGACCCTGGCAGTTTTACCATCCCGTATTCCAGTGGGGAGTCCTATACTGGCCATGCTCTATGTGATTTGGGTGCAAGCATCAATTTGATGCCCAAATCCATATTTACACAGCTTGGTATTGGGATTGCTAGGCTCACCACTGTTACCCTTCAATTAGCTGATAGGTCCATTGCCTATCCTGAAGGGATAATAGAGGATGTGCTTATTAAAGTTGACTAGTTTGTTTTTTCTGCAGATTTTGTTATTCTTGATTTTGATGCAGATAAGGAGGTGCCTATCATTCTTGGAAGACCATTCTTAGCTACAGGGAAGGGAGAATTAACCATGAGGGTCAATGACCAAGAAATTAAGTTCAATGTAATGAATGCTCTCAAATTTCTTGATGAAGGGACTGAGGAGTGTTCCTATGTGGTCTCCCTAGATTCCGTAGTTCAGAAGCACTTCCACAAGCATAGTGACCATCTGGTCAAGGCTCTTGCGGAAACTGAGAAATAAGAGCTTGTGGAAGAAGGTGTGTTGAAAGATGAGGTTGTTGTCAAGGAAATTTGGGCAACAAAATATGAGTCACTAGAGTTGGAAGACTCAAGCCTCAAGAAGAACATTCCATCAATTGAAAAGCCTCATTCACTTCAACTCAAAGAGCTACCCAAGCACTTGAAATATGCCTATTTAGGGGAAAATTAAAGCCTACCAGTGATCATAGCTTCTGACTTATCCAAAAGTCAAGAGCATGATCTCATTAATACCTTAAGGAGGCATAAGAAAGCTATTGGGTGGCAGATGTCTGATATTAAGGGAATCAGTCCTACCATTTGCATGCACATAATAATTCTTGATGAAAACTCAAAGAATAGTATTTAGGGGCAAAGGAGGTTGAATCCCATCATGAAGGACGAGGTTAAGAAAGAAATAATCAAGTGGCTTGATGCTAGTATTGTTTACCCTATTTCTGATAGCTCATGGGTACGTCCTGTGCAATGTGTAACATCCCCTATTTTTGCTCTTTAATTATATTAGCATAATATTAATTATTAGCGATTTATCCCATTGATTGAAATTATTTAAATTGAAAATGACTTATTTGATTTATTAAGTATGAAATTGTGTGTGTGTGATTGGGAGTTTAATTATGCTAAGATAGGGTGATTAGGGTTGAGGGAGTCATTAGGAAAGGGAAATGTTAAGTGGAGGGTATTTGTGTCTTTTGCCATGCCCTTTATATACCCTTCCAGCTAAAATACCAACACCCCATTCATCATTTCCAGAAAAATCTGAAATAGAGAAGTTGAGAGGGGAGAGGGTGCGAATGGGAGAGGAAGGGAAGAGGTGAGAGTTTCTTCAAACCACCATGCATGCTCAATATTTTTACACATTCTGAATCAGCTCCTCATCTCCTTTCTAATGATACCAAAACCACAACCATCCTCCTCCTCCTTTTGAAATCACCATTGAAGCCCAACCAAGCTCCACTTAGATAAATTGCCAAATCTGACCTTGCATGTCTTCTTTGTGAGCTTTAGCACCAATTTCAGCAACCACATTTCGAATTAGAGCAACCTTAGAAGTCATCTCAGTGGCTGGGTTTCGTTGGGGAGTGTTTTGAAGCGATTCCGGAGAAAGTTCGTGAGTCGGTGTTGTGATCAAGTCCAAGGAGAGTTCGTGGTTCTCGGGAACGGTTGAATCATTGAAGTCTCGGCAATTAGGTGAGTTCTATACTCACTAGGATGTTATGGTCATGTGTGTCATGTTTCGAGTTTTGGTCTCGTAAGTTATGAAAACCGGTATTGAACCGTTTTATGAAAACTTGGATGAATCGTTAAATTATGTGTTTGATTATGTTAAATCGTTGATTGTTGTTATGTTGTTGATTGGTTGATGATGATTGATTGGTTTCCATGACTGTTTTGATGTATTATTAAGTTCGGATGTGAATCGGAATGGATACGGGAACGATCGGAATGGACGAGAAAACACGAAAACTGACTTTTCTGAAATACTGGTAGTCACGCACGGATCGTGCGCCCCTGGGCACGGGTCGTGCGTGAGGTTCTGGTACTCACGATGGATTTTCTGAAAATTGAGCACGGATCGTGCGCCAAGGCGCACGGGTCGTGTGTCTCTTGCTGGTACTCAATTTTAAACTATGTCCTAAGTCGTTCCAATTGGTCCTAAGTCCCTTCTAATCCACTCCTCAAGGTTTCCCAAGGATGGAAACATATTAGTATCATGAAATCAAGTACGATCCAAGTAATTTTATCTTATGTTCATGTCTTTACATATGTGATGGCCCGATGTGGTAATTATAAGACCGAATATGACTAAGTTAGGTTATCATAATGTTGAGTATGGGCGATACATTATGATACGGACTAGGTAATGGATAGTTATGAGTTAAAATAACAACGTTAGTAATTCCGTGTGGGATCACCTAATGATAAGATCATGCTAAGTATAAAATTAGGTTAAGATTAAGATCATGTTAAGTATAAGCTCACTGTTATGTTCACAGATCATTGTTCACTGCTCATTGTTCAAGGTATATTAAAATATATACATTAAGTTAGGGTGACGACCCTATTTCAGTTTAGTGTGCTAGGGGAGGGGAAGTCATGAGCCCTATGAACCTAGGCCCCATTAGGGACCCAGCCGATTAGTGGGGACGGGTTCACCGGAAGCTTATTATGCCAAGTGACCGGTGACACGCTAAAATATTAGTTCAGTTTATGTGTTGTTTCTTGTAACCGGCTTAAGGGTTATGAGGACAACGTTTAGTTCAGTTTATGAGTTGCGTCTTGTAACCGGCTTAAGGGTTATAAGGAAAACTTCAGTTAGTTAGCCACATAGTCAATTTTGAGGACTATGAGTTAGAACCAGAATAATGAATCAAGCATAATTGAATCGAGAGGTTTTAGTAAGGGGTCGCGATAGAACTCACTGAGACAAGTTGTCTCACCCAATCCATTGTTGTTGTTTTCAGTTAAGCAGGGGAAGATGAAGACCGTGAGGCACGGCTATGAAGATGCTTGAGGAGCAGCCGCTATCTTTATTTCTTTATGTCTTGTATTTCAGTTTCCCTTGTATCTCTGTATTTTGTATTCAGTTTCTTAGATGTACGATGGTACGACTTATGTTTTAAGTTGTAAATCGCTTCCGCAGACTTTCGGTTTTGAGTACTGAACACTAGTTGATGGTGTAAGGACCGTTTTATGTATTTTATGTTAAGTTATATAAGCGAACTTGATGGGTTTTTAGCATCGAGTATTAGTATGTGTTCAGTATTTAAAAAGGAAGTCACTCTGATGTATGCCAGTAGGGCGCTTCGGTAATTTCTACAAGATAGAAATTAACGGGGTGTTACACAATGTGTTCCTAAAAAAGGGGGTGTGACAGTAGTAGCCAATGAGAAGAATGAATTGATACCCACAAGAACTGTGACTGGTTGGGGGATCTATATGGATTCCAAAAGGATCAACAAGGCTACAAAGAAGGATCATTTACCCCTACCATTCATTGACCAAATGCTTGGCAGATTGGCTGGTAAAGAGTTTTATTGCTTTCTTGATGGCTACTCTGGCTATAATCAGATTGCAAATGTGCTTGAAGATCAACAAAAAACTACCTTTACATGCCCTTGTGGTACCTTTGCCTTTAGGAGGATGTCATTTGAGCTATGTAATGCACTGGCCACATTTCAAAGATGCATGATGTCAATATTCTCTGATTTTATTCAGAAATCCATGGAAGTGTTCATGGATGACTTTTCAGTGTTTGGGGATAATTTTCAAATATGTCTTAACAACTTGGAAGAGATCCAAGAGGGAATTGTGTTGGTCACAGAATTTCTAAGAAGGGAGTTCAGGTTGATAAAGCCAAGATTGAGGTGATTGAGAAGCTGCCTCCTCTAACCAGTGGAAAGGGTGGTAGAAGTTTTCTGGGTCATGCCGGCTTCTACATAAGGTTTATCAAAGACTTCTTTAAGATTTCAAGGCCTTTGTGTCAATTGCTACAGCATGACACTCCTTTGGTCTTTGATGAACCTTGTGTGGAAGCACTGGTAATAGCACTAGTGATTGTGACACGAGACTGGAGCAAGCCTTTTGAACTCATGTGTGATGCAAGTGACTTTACCATAGGAGTTTTCATTGGCCAAATGTTTGATAAAGTCTTTCATTCTATCTATTAAGCTAGCAAAACATTTGTAGATGCTCAATTGAATTACACAACCACTGAAAAAGAATTGCTTGTTGTGGTTTTTGCATTTGACAAATTCTGATCATGCTTAGTTGTCATAAAAGTAATTATTTTCACTGATCACTCTGCCATTAAGTATTTGATTGTTAAGAAAGATACAAAATCTAGGTTAATAAGATGGGTTCTCTTACTCCAAGAATTTGATCTTGAAATTAGAGATAAAAAGGGGGTGGAGAACCAAGTTGCTAACCATTTGTCTAGATTGGAAGGTGATAGTGCAGGTACTCACAATGGAGAAATCAAGGAGAGCTTTCCTGATGAGCAATTGCTCGCTCGCAATTGATGCTATAGCATCTGATGCTGCAGCACATTGGTATGCTGATATTGTGAACTTCTTGGTTAGCCGTTGTACCTTCATTTGATCGAGTCGGTGTCGTCGTTCTGATACGTAGCACTCGGGGGGATGAATGTTTATTTATGTTATTTAAGTTGTTTACTGTTGGATTTTGATGTTATGAATTTCGCATAGTTGCCACGATTATTTAGTTGAACCATTTGAATTTCCGCTGCGTAGTTAAAAGAAGTTTGACTTGTTTTGAAATGTTGTTTCGTTGGTTCGTCCTAAAAGCGCTATGTACCTATTTTCAAAAGCGAATTGAACCGTCTAATGTTTCCACGAAGCAAATGTGGCACTCCGTTGTTTGTCGAAAAAGATTTTTATGAACTTTGATATTTTCGCACTATTTTACCAGGTAGAAATGGGGTGTCACATTAGTGGCATCAAAGCAGTTTCGGTCTGTTCGGCCAAGTTGTCAAGTTATTGTGTCATTGACGATCAAGTATTGTCAATTAGTTCTAACTGTTGTTTATGTTGAAGTGATTAGTTGAGATGGCTGGAAGGAACGATGTTGCTATTGCTGCTGCGTTGGCTACTATGGCTCAGGCCGTGGAGGGTCAGCAGAATGCTGGTGAGAATGCCGGGTCTCGTAGTTTGGCGACCTTTTAAAGAGAGAATCCGCCTACTTTCAAAGGCAAGTATAATCCTGATGGAGCGTTGGCTTGGCTGAAGGAGATGGAGAGGATCTTCCGTGTGATGGACTGCACTCCAGCGCAGAAGGTTCGTTATGGTACTCATATGTTGGCAGAAGAAGCTGATGACTGGTGGTTAGAGACTGGTCAAAGGTTGGTAGCTGCAAGTGAAGAGGTCATTTGGATTGTGTTCCGTAGGAAATTTACGAGGAAGTATTATCCGGAAGATGTTCGGGGTAAGAAGGAAATTGAGTTCCTTGAGCTGAAGCAACTGCTGAATTTTTGAAGTGCATCAAGTTTGAGAACGGGTTGTGACCAGAGATCAAGAAGGCCATTGGATATCAGAAGATCCGTGTCTTTGCTGATTTGATTGACGGCTGTAGGATCTACGAGGAGGATAGCAATGCTCATTATAAGATTGTTAACGAGAAGAGGAGCAAAACTCAAAGTCGTGGTAAGCCGTATGATGCTCCTGCGGGTAGAGGTGAACCGAAAGCCGCTGATGGTAAGAGAACTAGTGGGGGAGATGCTCCTGCTGGTATTGTGTGCATCAAATGTGGCGAAGCTGGTCATAAGAGCAATGCGTGCAAAGCTGAGACGACGAGGTGTTTCCGTTGCGGTAAGATCGGGCATGAGGCGTCCGGGTGTGAACACAAGGAGGTGGTTTGTTTCAACTGTGGCGAAGGAGGGCACATCAGTAGTCAGTGTCAGAAACCGAAGAAGGAACGAGCTGGTGGAAAAGTGTTCATTTTGGCTGGGGCAGAGAATCCCGAGTCGTTCGAATCAGGTGAATTTTTGAGGACGAAAATATTCTATGTGGGGGAGAGTTGTAACGCCCCAAAAATATAATTATTTATTTAATTGAATTGTTTGGGAATTTAATTGGTGGAAAAATAATAGAATAATAATAAGGCTAGTATAGGTGGGCCTATTGTTAGGGTTGGGAGTAGTAATATGAGAAGTGTTAAGCGAAGCCCATGATGTAATTCGCATAAGCTATAGAAAAGCCCAAAAAATTAAATAAGTATAAATAAGAGATATTGTAGGGTTTGGCTCATTTAGAAAGAACAAAAAAATAGAATTAGAGAGAAGAGAAGAGGGAGAGAACGACGGCCAAGAGGAGAGAAGAAGGAGGGCGCGACGCCAAGAGGAGAGAGGAGGCTAGGGTTTCGTGATCTTCAAAGGCTAGGGTTCGTGATCTTCTAAGGCTAAGGTAAGGGTGGGGTTCTAGCTCTATAATGGGTCCTATGAATGGCTTTATGTAGGGGTTAGGGTTTGATAAGTTGTCACCATGTATGATCATATGTTTATGTTGCCTTGTTGAACAATTGTTGTGTGATTGGTGTTCATAAGGGAAACGATCTGGACATAGGTTCGGTTATACAGTAACTGGTAACAATCTAGCGGTCCAAAAATTAGATGGTTTACCTTTTCAGAAACTAGACTTAATGCTTGTTAATTTGGCACTAGTTTGGTTGCATTTGGAGTTGTATGGCTCGAGTTAAAGGGGTCACAAGTTAGGTTAAAATTCTGGAAACAATATGGGTATAGGTTCGGTATTTCGTGTATAACGTTTCCGTTTGAACTCCTTTTTGAATGATTCTTGATTCATTGAAATCTACACTCAATTTTGTTCGGGTTAGGCTCAAGTCCCATGTCATTTGACTGAGTTTTCATAATTTTAGAGGTGTCACAAGCTAGGTCATGGTGGCTGTCCTGTTTTCTGAAACTTGTTGCTTATTTACTGAAACTGTACGAATAGGATTATTATTTTGCAAAATAAAAATTATAGTCAGGAACTAGACATTCTTAGCTTTCCATAGAGGGGTCCTTTGCTAAGTTTCGATACCGTTTGATAGGCTAATTAATTCACCGAAGTAGAGGTATGTTTGATGGAAATTTGCCCTGTGCTTGGTGTTTTGTTGCTTGCGGATGATGGCGCCCTATCCCTAGGCGTCATGCTCTATTTTATTATTGCTGGTGTTGGCGCCCTGTCCCTAGGCGCCACACCCTATTTCTGTGTTGCTGGTGTTGGCGCCCTGTCCCTAGGCGCCACACCCTAGTGCTGTGTTGCTGTGCTGGGTTGCTGCTGCTGTTGCTGTGCTGTGTTGCTGTGCTGTGTTGCTGTGCTGTGTTGCTGCTGCTGTTGTTGTGCTCTGTTGCTGCTGGTGTTGCTGTGTTGCTGTTGCTGGGCTGCTGTTGTTGTTGCTGTTGCTACTGTGCTGCTGTTGCTGTGCTGCTGTGCTGTGTTGCTGCTACTGTTGCTGTGCTGTGTTGCTGCTGCTATTGCTGTGCTGTGTTGCTGCTGCTGTTGCTGTGCTGTGTTGCTTTGCTGTGTTAATGCTGCTGTTGTTGTTGCTGTGTTGCTGTTGCTGTGCTGCTGTTGCTGTGCTGCTGTTGCTGTGTTGCTGCTGGTGTTGTTGCTGCCGTGGTTGCAGTGTTGCGGTTGCTGTTGCCGTTGTTGCTATTGTTGCTGCTGCCGTTGTTGCTATTGTTGCTGTTGTTGCAGTGTCACTGTAGCTGTCGCCATTGTTGCTATTGTTGCTGCTGTTGCAGTGTTGCTGTCGCTGTCACCGTTGTTGCTATTGTTGTTGTTGTCGTTGTTGCCATTGTTGCTGTGGCTGCCCAAATGTGAACCTCACGATTGTTATTTAAAATGATGTTGAATATGTGATTAGGCCCAAAGTTGCCAAAATGTTGAATGTGGCTAAAATATTGCGATGTTGCCAAAATGTTGAAAATTGATAAGTAGTAAATTGTTGACGACGAAGGTTGTACGAAGACGAAGTTGCCTCTATTCATTGGCAGGTAATGTGATGTAGGCCTACGGCCAATGTTGCTTTCCGATGTTGTTGCGTTGCTATGTAACCGTTGTTATTTGTTTGTGCATTTACATAGCGTCGCATGCATAGCATATTTTTACGATGGAGCTATGCTCAAACCACGACGACGATGTTGCGATGTTGATGCCCCTATTTACGGGTTTGATTTATGGTACCACATGCATTATAGGGCGGTGGCCCCGAGTCGAGTCACATTCTGCATTCATGTTGCATATTTATGCGATTGAAATGATTTTTGTAACACCCTAAATATTTAATTAAGTATTTAGGAATTTATTTTAATTAGTTGGATATAATTTAATTAATTAAAATTATATTAATTTTATGTTGGTGGTATTAGGAAAAGGAGGCGCCACTTGAATGAACTTGGGCTTAAGTGAAAAGCCCAAGCCCATGATCCACAAGCTATGCGAAGTGGCTAGGCAAGTGGAGTTAGGGTTTTGGTTGTCATTTGCGAATTGGGAGAAGAGAATAGGGAGAGTGAGAGCGCCGTGGAGAAGAGAGAAAGAAGGGAGAGGTCGCGAGCTCAAGGAGGAAGAGGAACGTGATCTGTTGCTGTGGTTTTGTTCGTGATTGTCTCTAGGGCTTCCGTTCTTCAAATCCAAGATAAGGGGAGTTCTATCTTTCTATATAATAGATGTTTATGATAGGTTTTAGGGTAGGGTTAGCCTAGATCTATCCATGATCATGAATGTGTATGTGATTTCATGTTTGTTGATGATTTATGCGTGATCTTCATGATTAGTGGCTGAAAAATCCCTATGGTTGGTGTTATGGGCGCCTAGGGCGCCATATGTTTGATTCGTGTTGCTGGATTTTGTGCAGGATTTGGCGCCCCATGGCTGGGCGCCAGGCGCTTGGCGCCAAGGGCGCCAGTGTGTGTGTGTGTGCGTGTTGCGTGTGTGCTGGGCGCTGGGCGCCAAGGGCGCCGTGTGTGTGTGCGTGTTGCGTGTTGCCAGGCGCTGGGCGCCAGGCGCCAGGCGATGGGCGCCAAGGGCGCTGTGCTTGTGTGTGTGCGTGTTTCCTGTGTTGCCTGCGATGTCTGAGTTTGTGTCTTAGGCGCCCAGTGCCTGGGCACCATTTTCAGGATGTTCCCAATTTTTTTATAAAAACTGTTTTCGCTATGTCTTTTGACTCGGGCATCCGTTTTAAACGTTTCAAAAAGTTTTGGGAAGCTTTTTCGGTTGTCTACCTGTGTGTCTTATTTATAAAATAAAAACCTATTATTTTCTGATGGTTTCTGGGCGCCCAAGTGGCTGTCCCCGGTGGTCATCCCAGTGACGTCGTAAAGCCGTATTAAGTTCTTTAAAAATCCTTTTTGCGTATAACCAACAATTTTAATGTTTTAGTGTCAAAATGGGTGATTATGACGATGATGCCCTTAGTGGCTAGTTAAATGACGTTTTTGCCCTTAGTGGCCAATATTATTGATGATGATGTGTAAATCACGATGATGCCCTTAGTGGCTAGTTAAATGACGTTTTTGCCCTTAGTGGCCAATATTATTGATGATGATGTGTAAATGACGATGACGCCCTTAGTGGCTAGTTAAATGACGGTTTTGCCCTTAGTGGCTATTGTTTGGTTGATGACGTTTATGTATAAGTGACGATGAGGCCCAAAAGGCTAAGCGACGATGATAATAAGCGACGATGAAATATAGCAACGTTGTTGTGTGTAATTATAAATTGACAGGTGCTGTGCCTCTTATTTGGCAAATTGGTAAGTGGCTGGTCACATAGTTGACGGTGATTGTGTGTTTGTGTGTGGTGCATGTCATAGTGTCTCATGTATTCCATGTGCATGAACCCAGCGACGATGAGGCCATAAAGGCTAAGCGACGATGAGGCCATAAAGGCTAAGCGACGATGAGGCCATAAAGGCTAAGCGACGATGATGAAAGGTACCTCATGCATATGCCCGCGAGTGGGTTGCATTTCATATAGTTACATGACATCGTGATGAGTTGTTGTAATGACGTAATTGATGACTGTGATGTGGTTACTCTAGTGCTGTGACTTTGACTTATTGCTTATCATATGATTTATTATATGGATTGAATTGGACTCACCCTTCTGTTTGAATGTTACCCCTATGCGGTAACGTGCAGGTGATCACGAGTGAAGATCTAGGTACCTTCACTAATTTGAGTCGGGTCGTCATGCTCTGATACGTAGCACTCAGGGGGGAAACGAACTCGATGTTTTCAGACCATTTTGGTTGTTATATGTCATTTGATGGTTTCTCTTTATTTTATTTTCCGCTGCGTAGTTGGTTTTATTGATGTCACGGTTGTGGTGACGATGACTGATGCTTGAGTTTTTCCCCATTGGGGGCGTGCTACGTATTGCACAATTATTGACGTTGAACTGTTTTATTGAAGTACGGTGTTTTATTCGAAGTATGTGTAACATTCCTTGCGATGAAAAATATTTTGAACTCTGATTTTTATAAACAAATTAACGGGTAGAAAAGGGGTGTTACATTAGTGGTATCAAAGCAGTTCGGTCTGTCCAGCCAATGTTGTCCTGTCATAGTGTCTTATGACAATTAAGAAATTGTTAGATTAGTTCTAAATTTTTGGTTTGTGCTGCAGTGATAATTTGAAATGGCTGGGAGAAACGATGCTGCTCTTGGTGCTGCGCTGCAAGCTATGGCTCAGGCTGTGCAGAATCAGCAGAATGCTGGGGAGAACTCTGGTTTTCGGAGTCTGACTACTTTCCAGAGAGAGAATCCGCCCACATTTAAGGGCAAATATGATCCAGATGGTGCTATGGCTTGGTTGAAAGAGATCGAGAGGATTTTCAGAGTGATGGACTGCACTGTTGAGCAGAAGGTCCGTTTTGGTACTCACATGTTAGCTGAGGAGGCCGACGACTGGTGGTTGGCTACTAGGCAGAGGTTGGAGACTGTGCAGGAAGAGATTACTTGGGAGGTATTCAACAGAGAATTTCTGAGGAAGTATTTTCCTGAAGATGTCCGAGGAAAGAAAGAAATAGAGTTCCTGGAACTGAAGCAGGGTGGTATGTCTGTGACTGAATATGCGACGAAGTTTGTGGAACTGGCAAAATTCTATCCGCACTATAGTGAGGCTACAGCTGAGTTCTCAAAATGCATCAAGTTCGAGAATGGTTTGAGGCCTGACATCAAAAATGCCATTGGTTACCAGAAGATCCGTGTGTTCGCTGATCTGGTTGAAAGTTGTAGGATCTTCGAGGAGGACAGTACTGCACATTACAAAGCTGTGTCTGAGAAAAAGGGTAAGTTTCCGAGTCGAAGCAAGCAGTATGAGGTTCCTGCAGGTAAGGGTTATCAGAGGGCTGCTGGAGGTAAGAGGACTAGTGGGGGAGATGCTCCTGCTAGCATCGTCTGTTTTAAGTGTGGCAAACCTGGCCATAAGAGTACTACATGCGGGTCTGATGAGAGAGTTTGCTACCGTTGTGGTAAAAAGGGTCATATGGCGGCCGAGTGTAGGGTCAAGGATGTGGTGTGTTTCAACTGTGGTGAGTCTGGGCATATCAGTGCAAAATGTACAAAGCCGAAGAAAGAAAGGTCTAGTGGGAAAGTGTTCGCATTGGCAGGAGAGGAGCCTGATGAGAGGGATGGTCTTATTAGAGGTACGTGTTTCATTATCGGTACTTCTCTGAAATCTCTTATTGATACTGGTGCTACCCATTGCTTTATATCTGTTGATTGTTGTAAAAGATTGGGTCTTGTTTTATCTGCTATGTATGGGGATATGGTTGTCGATACTCCTGCGAAGGGGTCGGTGATTACTTCCCAGGTGTGTTCTCAGTGTCCCATGTCGATCTTTGGCAGGGACTTTGTTGTGAATTTTGTTTGCTTGCCGTTGAGAGGACTGGATGTAATCTTGGGCATGGACTGGTTAGAGGATAACCACGTCCATATCAACTGTCGTTGCAAGTCAGTTAGATTCGGGGAAGAAGATTCTGTTTTGGTATCCGCTAGTCAGTTGAAGAAGTTAAGGAAAGAAGGAGTTCAGCTATTTTCGTTGATGGCATCGTTGTCTGCTGAGAGTCAGACAGTTATTGAAGAACTGCAAGTGGTACGCGAGTTTCCTGAGGTTTTTCCTGACGAAATTCCGTACATGATGTCGGTGTCGGAATTGTCTGAGTTGAAGACGCAACTTGAAGAATTGCTTGAGAAAAAGTTTGTGAGACCGAGTGTATCACCGTGGGGAGCTCCGGTATTGTTAGTAAAGAAGAAAGATGGGAGTATGAGGTTATGTGTGGACTATCGTCTGTTGAATAAGGTAACTATCAAGAACAAGTATCTGCTTCCGAGGATCGACGATTTGATGGATCAGTTAGTGGGTGCCCGTGTTTTCAGCAAAATTGATTTGAGGTCCGGATATCATCAGATTAAAGTGAAGGATGAAGATGTTCAGAAGACAGCGTTCAGGACAAGGTATGGGCATTATGAGTATTCAGTGATGCCGTTCGGTGTGACCAATGCACCTGGTGTATTTATGGAATATGTGAATCGTATTTTCCATAATTACCTAGATCGGTTTGTGGTGATCTTCATAGATGACATTATGAGTATTCAGTGACAGCGTTCAGGACAAGGTATGGGCATTATGAGTATTCAGTGATGCCGTTCGGTGTGACCAATGCACCTGGTGTATTTATGGAATATGTGAATCGTATTTTCCATAATTACCTTGATCGGTTTGTGGTGATCTTCATAGATGACATTCTAGTTTATTCTAAGTCTGAGGAAGAGCATGCTGAGCACCTGAAGTCAGTATTGGATGTTCTGAAAGAGAAAAAGTTGTATGCTAAGTTATCAAAGTGTGAGTTCTGGCTGAAAGAGGCGAGTTTCCTTGGGCACGTGATTTCTGGTAATGGTATTGCGGTTGATCCGGCAAAAGTGGAAGCAGTGTTGGAGTGGGAGGCTCCGAAATCCGCAACAGAGATCAGAAGCTTTTTGGGTTTGGCTGGGTACTACAGGAGGTTCATCGAGGGTTTTTCCAAGTAGGCCCTTCCGTTGACTCAGTTGACATGTAAGGGTAAAGTTTTCGTTTGGGATGCTCGGTGTGAGGAAAGTTTTATGGAACTAAAAAAGAGATTGACAACGTCGCCTGTTTTGACGTTGCCTAATCCGGAGGAACCGTTTGCTGTATATTGTGACGCTTCGAAGATGGGTCTTGGTGGTGTGCTCATGCAAGATGGGAAAGTCGTTGCGTATGCGTCGAGGCAGTTATGGGCTCATGAGAAAAATTACCCTACGCATGATTTGGAATTGGCTGCTGTGGTATTTGTGCTTAAGATTTGGAGGCACTATCTTTATGGTTCGAGGTTTGAGGTGTTCAGTGATCATAAGAGTCTGAAATATCTGTTCGATCAGAAGGAGTTGAATATGAGACAGCGTCGGTGGTTGGAGCTCTTGAAGGATTATGACTTCGGTTTGAATTATCATCCCGGCAAAGCTAATGTCGTGGCTGTGCTTTAAGCCGGAAATCTTTGCATATGTCGGCAATGATGGTGAAAGAATTAGAGTTGATTGAGGAATTCCGAGATTTGAGTTTGGTTTGTAGAATGACACCTCGTAGTGTCAAGCTGGGAATGTTAAAGATCGATAATGACTTTCTGGGCAGCATCAGAGAGGCTCAGAAGTCAGATGTCAAGTTGGTAGATTTAATGAATGGGGTTGGTCAATCAGAAGGAATTGGGTTCAAAGTTGAAAATGAGTTCGGCATATCATCCTCTGACAGATGGTCAGTCAGAGAGGACAATTCAGTCGTTAGAAGATTTGTTGAGGGCTTGTGTCTTGGAACAAGGGGGTTCATGGGATTCCTACCTTGCGTTGATTGAATTTACCTATAACAACAGTTACCATTCCAGTATCGGGATGGCACCGTTTGAATCATTGTATGGTCGAAAGTGTAGAACGCCGTTGTGTTGGTATGAGTCGGGGGAGAGTGTAGTGTTGGGATCGGAGATTGTCCGGGAGACTACAGAGAAAATCAAGATGATCCGTGAAATGATGAAGGCTTCGCAGAGTCGTCAGAAGAGTTATCATGACAAGCGGAGGAAAGATTTAGAGTTTCAGGAGGGTGAGCATGTGTTCTTGAGGGTTTCTCCTATTACCGGTGTTGGTCGAGCGTTGAAATCGAAGAACCTCACTCCTCGCTTTGTTGGTCCTTATCAGATTTCTGAGAGAATCGGAAATGTGGCTTATAGGGTGGCTTTACCGCCAAATCTTTCGAATTTGCACGACGTGTTTCATGTGTCGCAACTTCGGAAGTATGTTTCGGATCCATCTCATGTGATCCATATGGATGATGTAGAGGTGCGGGATAATCTCACTGTGGAGACGATGCCCGTACGGATTGAGGATCGTGAAGTGAAAGTGCTTAGTGTAACACCCCTTCTCTACATAAGCTACTATTTACATGGTTTAAAAAAAAAATCAGAGTGCGTAAAAACTCTTAGTGAGACCACCCGAGGGTGCCACATTTAAATACCAAAGACAAAACTCCAAAATATTGGTCAAATAAAACTCCAACACAATTGATTAAAATAACTTCAGTAAATGATACATAGCACCAACAATGTCCGAGGACAAAACTACTACAGCAGTGGAATTAGCAGCTTAACAGCTTAATTCAGAATATAACGGAATTAACAAGCTAAACATCCCCCCCCCCCCGGTGCTACGTATCAGAGCCGACTCGACCGTACTAGAAGAAGAATCTCTAGCCACCTTCAGTCACTGTCACCTGCAGGTTGCCGACATACGAGGCAACACGACGCAGTAGGGTGAGTCTCAATGCATAGGTAATAATAGATAAAACAAGAAACACAGTATAATAGGCACACCAGGAATACCGTCAATTTACTACACCAATAATACAGGTACACCAAATCCAGTTACGCCGAATAATGTTACACCGAGTTCCGTCACACCAAATACAGTTACACCCAGAATACAGTTACACCATTAGCTTAAGGAAACGCAATCAAACACAGGACGTGTATGCAATGTATGAAACGCAACCCAAAACTCCACTGGGCATATGCATGTGGATCCATCACCAAAATTGCCTTGAGGGCATTCACCAAACACCAAAATATTTTAGGAGGCCGAGGCCTATTCACCAGTAATGCATATGATCATGCGACACCCTGACTATGCACCATGACACCAAAACACCAAATGACGTATTTATATTGCTCACCAATAATTTATATACTCACCAATCATCAAGATATATTCACCATTAATATGCATCATAAGCATCACAATCACATCACGACATCGTCATAAACATCACCTTTACGTTATTAGCAACAACGCATTTAAATCCAGAAGGGAACGTCACACTTATAATTTAGGAGGAAACATCACCTTTAAGTTTGAGAAAACACACATTTAGAAGTGATCAACAACACATTTAAAATTTAAAAAGAAACACCACCTTTACAATTGGGAAAAACAACACATAATTTTCAAGGAAAACAGCAGCTCATGTTTCAATAACAAAACGTCATTTTCAAAGAAAACAGCGGCTTATATTTCATTAACAAAACAAAAAAAGCAGCGCCCATTTTAATTGGAAAACAGCAACACTTTGACGACAAAACAGCACCTATTTAATTGGAAATACAGCAACACTTTGACGACAAAAACAGCACCTATTTAATTGGAAAAACAGCAACACTTTGACGACAAAAACAGCACCTATTTAATTGGAAAAACAGCAACACTTTGACGACAAAAACAGCACCTATTTAATTTATAAAATAGCGAAAACAGCAACATATACCTTTTATAAAACCAAAAACAGCAACACCTATATTTTATAAAATGGCAACAGCATACATACCTTTCATAAAAACGAGACAACAGCAACATACACATTTTCTAAAACACCAACAGTACTTATACTTATATAAAACACAAAACAGCAATATACACATTTTATGAAACAATTACAGCACATATCTATTTTATAAAACAGCACAAACAGCAACCTATGCACTTTATAAAACCGTGACAGCAACATATACAGTTAATAAAACAGCAGAAACAGCCACATATAGATATTATAGACATCAACAGCAATTATGTTGCTCATGAAACAGCACAAACAGCACTATATATATATTTTATAAAACGGCAATACAATTATATCAATTTAACAACCAAACATCTCCACATCAATTAACACCTACTACATCCCATTTTGCGTTTAAATTCCTGTAGCTCACCTTAACACCAACAATCATGGGTTTATAAATTAAATATTCGCATAACAATTCCATTCAGTCGCATGTACATCAAACGATCACCAAATCACTCAAATATTTCATGAACCAATTTAAACAACTACTCCTAACACCTAGTCCCCATGATTTCGTGGTTTATAAATTATTAACTATGAACGAGAGCCCCCTTACCTTATTAGATGAGCTTTAATCCCCTAGATCAAGTACCCAAATTCGTAGCCCTCCTCTCCTCTTCCTTAGGCACCAACGCAATTCTTCTTCTCTCCTTGAACCTTCACGCCCTTTCTCTTCTTTTCCCTCTTGCTTGTGCGCCACTCCTCCTCTTCTCTCCTAGGGTTCGGCCGCGCCTCTCACTCTCCAAGGCTCTCTCAATTCTCTTCTTTTTTCTAAAATTTGCTAATGATCACTAAACCCTAGGATTAGCTCTCATACGCACCTAACTCATGGATCATGGGTCATGGGCTCTCTTCCATCACTTAAGCCCTAATTAAATAATTAAGCACCACCACTCCCTAATTAATTAAAACCACCCCATATTATTATTATTATTATTTCTATCACCCACATCCTATTTAATTAATTAAATAAATACTAAATAAATATTTAATTAATTTTGGGGTGTTGCAACTCTCCCCCACTTAAGACATTTTCGTCCTCGAAAATTGAGCTATTATGGACATGCAAAGCTTAACACTCATCACAACAAACATTAACTTCTAGCAGAGCGCCCTAAACGAAACACGTACCTCTAAATGCAATCATCACTCCTCTGAAGGCTCCGAACCTGCTAGGACAAACACTCTCCCGCTAGACCTCTCCTTCTTCGGCTTTGGACACTTTGTACTAATGTGCCCCATTTCCCCACAGTTGTAGCAGACCACGTCTTGCTTCTCGCACTTAGCAGCTACATGACCTTCCTTCCCACACTTGAAGCACTTGTAGACCATGCAATCTGGACTCTTATGTCCCGGCTTACCACACTTGTGACACACAATGCCCGCAGTAGCGTCTCCCCCACTTGGCTTCCTACCCGAACTCTCCTCTCCCTTGCCCTTACCCCCTGAAACATCATAGGGCTTTCCCCTAAACTGAGAATTTCTCTTCTCCTTCACGGCCTTGTAAGCAGCAGAACTGTCTTCCTCATAGATCCTACACTTATCAACCAATCTAGCGAAGACCCGAATCTCTTGATATCCAATTGCTTTCTTTATATCAGGACGCAGACCACTCTCGAATTTGACACATTTTGAAAATTCAGAATTGGCATCATTAGCATAATAAGGACAGAATTGGGCCAGCTCCTCAAACTTGGCAGCATAATCAGCCACAGTCTTGTCTCCCTGCTTCAGCTCTAAAAACTCCACTTCTTTCTTGGCTCGCACATCCTCAGGGTAGTACTTTCTCTTGAACTCTCTTCTGAAAACCTCCCAAGTCACTTCCTCACCAGCATCTCTTAACCTTCGCAACATTCCCATCCACCAATCTTCAGCTTCCTCCGTTAACATATGAGTCCCAAACTTCACTTTCTGAGCTGGAGTACACTCCATAACACGAAAGACCCGCTCTATCTCCTTCAGCCATGACAACGCTCCATCCGGGTTGTACCGACCCTTAAAGGTGGGTGGGTTCTCTCTCTGGAATGTAGCCAAATTGCGCGTCCCGTCATTAACAACACCGGGTATATTACCCATAACCCCGGCTATAGCCTGCAAGGCAGCAGCAAGTGCAGCATCGTCCCGTCTGGCCATTCTAGCACTGCAACAGAAAATAGAATTCAGACACGAGTAACAAACTCAATGTTACTCAACACGACGACTCGACTACCGGCCGGACAGACCGAACTGCTCTGATACCACTAATGTAACACCCCCTCTCTACATAAGCTACTATTTACATGGTTTAAAAAAAAAATCAGAGTGCGTAAAAACTCTTAGTGAGACCACCTGAGGGTGCCACATTTAAATACCAAAGACAAAACTCCAAAATATTGGTCAAATAAAACTCCAACACAATTGATTAAAATAACTTCAGTAAATGATACATAGCACCAACAATGTCCGAGGACAAAACTACTACAGTAGTGGAATTAGCAGCTTAACAGCTTAATTCAGAATATAACGGAATTAACAAGCTAAACATCCCCCCCCCCCCCCCGGTGCTACGTATCAGAGCCGACTCGACCGTACTAGAAGAAGAATCTCTAGCCACCTTCAGTCACCGTCACCTGCAGGTTGCCGACATACGAGGCAACACGACGCAGTAGGGTGAGTCTCAATGCATAGGTAATAATAGATAAAACAAGAAACACAGTATAATAGGCACACCAGGAATACCGTCAATTTACTACACCAATAATACAGGTACACCAAATCCAGTTACGCCGAATAATGTTACACCGAGTTCCGTCACACCAAATACAGTTACACCCAGAATACAGTTACACCATTAGCTTAAGGAAACGCAATCAAACACAGGACGTGTATGCAATGTATGAAACGCAACCCAAAACTCCACTGGGCATATGCATGTGGATCCATCACCAAAATTGCCTTGAGGGCATTCACCAAACACCAAAATATTTTAGGAGGCCGAGGCCTATTCACCAGTAATGCATATGATCATGCGACACCATGACTATGCACCATGACACCAAAACACCAAATGACGTATTTATATTGCTCACCAATAATTTATATACTCACCAATCATCAAGATATATTCACCATTAATATGCATCATAAGCATCACAATCACATCACGACATCGTCATAAACATCACCTTTACGTTATTAGCAACAACGCATTTAAATCCAGAAGGGAACGTCACACTTATAATTTAGGAGGAAACATCACCTTTAAGTTTGAGAAAACACACATTTAGAAGTGATCAACAACACATTTAAAATTTAAAAAGAAACACCACCTTTACAATTGGGAAAAACAACACATAATTTTCAAGGAAAATAGCAGCTCATGTTTCAATAACAAAACGTCATTTTCAAAGAAAACAGCGGCTTATATTTCATTAACAAAACAAAAAAAACAGCACCCATTTTAATTGGAAAACAGCAACACTTTGACGACAAAACAGCACCTATTTAATTGGAAATACAACAACACTTTGACGACAAAAACAGCACCTATTTAATTGGAAAAACAGCAACACTTTGACGACAAAAACAGCACCTATTTAATTGGAAAAACAGCAACGCTTTGACGACAAAAATAGCACCTATTTAATTTATAAAATAGCGAAAACAGCAACATATACCTTTTATAAAACCAAAAACAGCAACACCTATATTTTATAAAATGGCAACAGCATATATACCTTTCATAAAAACGAGACAACAGCAACATACACATTTTCTAAAACACCAACAGTACTTATACTTATATAAAACACAAAACAGCAATATACACATTTTATGAAACAATTACAGCACATATCTATTTTATAAAACAGCACAAACAGCAACCTATGCACTTTATAAAACCGTGACAGCAACATATACAGTTAATAAAACAGCAGAAATAGCCACATATAGATATTATAGACATCAACAGCAATTATGTTGCTCATGAAACAGCACAAACAGCACTATATATATATTTTATAAAACGGCAATACAATTATATCAATTTAACAACCAAACATCTCCACATCAATTAACACCTACTACATCCCATTTTGCGTTTAAATTCCTGTAGCTCACCTTATCACCAACAATCACGGGTTTATAAATTGAATATTCGCATAACAATTCCATTCAGTCGCATGTACATCAAACGATCACCAAATCACTCAAATATTTCATGAACCAACTTAAACAACTACTCCTAACACCTAGTCCCCATGATTTCGTGGTTTATAAATTATTAACTATGAACGAGAGCCCCCTTACCTTATTAGATGAGCTTTAATCCCCTAGATCAAGTACCCAAATTCGTAGCCCTACTCTCCTCTTCCTTAGGCACCAACGCAATTCTTCTTCTCTCCTTGAACCTTCACGCCCTTTCTCTTCTTTTCCCTCTTGCTTGTGCGCCACTCCTCCTCTTCTCTCCTAGGGTTCGGCCGCGCCTCTCACTCTCCAAGGCTCTCTCAATTCTCTTCTTTTTTCTAAAATTTGCTAATGATCACTAAACCCTAGGATTAGCTCTCATACGCACCTAACTCATGGATCATGGGTCATGGGCTCTCTTCCATCACTTAAGCCCTAATTAAATAATTAAGCACCACCACTCCCTAATTAATTAAAACCACCCCATATTATTATTATTATTATTATTTCTATCACCCACATCCAATTTAATTAATTAAATAAATACTAAATTAATATTTAATTAATTTTGGGGTGTTACACTTAGAGGCAAAGAGATTGCACTGGTGAAAGTGGTTTGGCTAGGATCTGCCGGTGAGAGTATGACTTGGGAGCTAGAAAACAAGATGCGGGAGTCCTACCCAGAGTTGTTCGATCAAGTAAATTTCGAGGACGAAATATTCTAAGTGGGGGAGAGTTGTAACACCCTAAATATTTAATTTATTTATTTAATTAAGTATTTAGGAATTTATTTTAATTAGTTGGATATAATTTAATTAATTAAAATTATATTAATTTTATGTTGGTGGTATTAGGAAAAGGAGGCGCCACTTGAATGAACTTGGGCTTAAGTGAAAAGCCCAAGCCCATGATCCACAAGCTATGCGAAGTGGCTAGGCAAGTGGAGTTAGGGTTTTGGTTGTCATTTGCGAATTGGGAGAAGAGAATAGGGAGAGTGAGAGCGCCGTGGAGAAGAGAGAAAGAAGGGAGAGGTCGCGAGCTCAAGGAGGAAGAGGAACGTGATCTGTTGCTGTGGTTTTGTTCGTGATTGTCTCTAGGGCTTCCGTTCTTCAAATCCAAGATAAGGGGAGTTCTATCTTTCTATATAATAGATGTTTATGATAGGTTTTAGGGTAGGGTTAGCCTAGATCTATCCATGATCATGAATGTGTATGTGATTTCATCTTTGTTGATGATTTATGCGTGATCTTCATGATTAGTGGCTGAAAAATCCCTTTGGTTGGTGTTATGGGCGCCTAGGGCGCCATATGTTTGATTCGTGTTGCTGGATTTTGTGCAGGATTTGGCGCCCCGTGGCTGGGCGCATGTTCCATTGTGTGTGCGTGTGTGTTGTGTGCTGGGCGCTGGGCGCCAGGCGCCAGGCGCTGGGCGCCGTGTGTGTGTGCGTGTTGCGTGTTGCCAGGGGCTGGGCGCCAAGGGCGCTGTGCTTGTGTGTGTGCGTGTTGCCTGCGATGTCTGAGTTTGTGTCTTAGGCGCCCAGTGCCTGGGCGCCATTTTCAGGATGTTCCCAATTTTTTTATAAAAACTGTTTTCGCTATATCTTTTGACTCGGGCATCCGTTTTAAACGTTTCAAAAAGTTTTGGGAAGCTTTTTCGGTTGTCTACCTGTGTGTCTTATTTTTAAAATAAAAAATTATTATTTTCTGGTGGTTTCTGGGCGCCCAAGTGGCTGTCCCCGGTGATCATCCCAGTGACGTCGTAAAGCCGTATTGAGTTCTTTAAAAATCCTTTTTGCGTTTAACCAAAAATTTTAACGTTTTAGTGTCAAAATGGGTGATTATGACGATGATGCCCTTAGTGGCTAGTTAAATGACGTTGTTGCCCTTAGTGGCCCATATTATTGATGATGATGTGTAAATGACGATGATGCCCTTAGTGGCTAGTTAAATGGCGTTTTGTGCCCTTAGTGGCCAATATTATTGATGATGATGTGTAATTGACGATGACGCCCTTAGTGGCTAGTTAAATGACGGTTTTGCCCTTAGTGGCTATTGTTTGATTGATGACGTTTATGTATAAGTGACGATGAGGCCCAAAAGGCTAAGCGACGATGATAATAAACGACGATGAAATATAGCGACGTTGTTGTGTGTAATTATAAATTGACAGGTACTGTGCCTCTTATTTGGCAAATTGGTAAGTGGCTGGTCACATAGTTGACGGTGATTGTGTGTTTGTGTGTGGTGCATGTCATAGTGTCTCATGTATTCCATGTGCATGAACCCAGCGACGATGAGGCCATAAAGGCTAAGCGACGATGATGGAAGGTACCTCATGTAACACCCCAAAAATATTTATTTGGTTGTGTAATTAATTATATAAGGTTATGTGATAGGAATAATATTTATTTAGTTATTTATGTGTTTATTTGTTTGAGTAATTATTTATTTGTTAATTAATTGGGGGTTTTAGGTGATAGAAGAATAGAATGATATATGTGGGCCTTATTGGGTTTAGGATTAATTAAATAGGATGTGAGTGGTATAAGTAATAATATGGTGTTTAGTAATTAAATTGGGTAGTGGAAGGAGGCCCGTGATTCAAGAGCCCATGACTTAAGTGAGAATATAAAAGGCTAAAATTTGGGTAAGTGCTCATTTTCCACCCAAAACAAAAGAAAAGAAAAGAATAGAGAGAGAGAAGAAAGAAAGGAGTGTGCGACGGCCAGCAAGGGAGGAGAGGGAGAAATCGTGGAGACACCAAGAAAGGAGGAAGCTACTGGTGGTTCTTGGTGGTTGCTTGGAGCTTGGCTTGGGTTCTTCATTTTCTAAGGTTAGGGGGTCCTCTTTTTATCTTTGATAGCTTATGTGATGAGTATTGTCTAGGGTTAGGTTCTAGGGTGATTTCTATGAATGAATTGTGTGTTTGATGTTGTTGCTATGCTGAAATTTTAAATGGTGCAATGATATGTTTGATTCGGTGTTGAATTGTACACAATAGGAATTGTGCATGCCCTTTGTTTGGTGTTATGATTGAATGAATTTTTGGTGGAAAATGTGATGGCTAGTGTTCATATAAGTAATTGGCATTGGTGATTTAATTTGGTATTTTTATGTTGAGAGAAACTCAAAAATTGATGGAGCCTTAGGCGCCCTAGGTGTGTGTGTGTGTGTGTTGCTGGAATTCTGTCCCAGGCACCCTGCTGTTGGGCGCCAAGGGCTGTGCTGCCACTGTCGTGTCTGTTGCTGTTTTGGCGCTAGGCGCCTTGTGCCATGGGCGCCAAGGGCCCCAATTTTCTGGTGATTGTTTTGCCAATTTTCGCTTTTGGTTTTCATGTCCAAGTAAAATAGCTCGTGTAAAATGATTTTGGCCACCAAAAGAGTTGTATTCCGTGTTTTCACTAGGCGCCTAGTGCATGGGAGCCGTGTGCTCTGCGCCAGTTTTTGGGTGTTCCTGCGCCAGTTCTGTGTCTGGGCGCTAGGCGCCCTGCGCCAGTTGTTCCCTGTGCCTGTCTCGCTGTGTTGCCAGTTTTGGTGCTAGGCGCCTAGTCCATGGGCGCCAAGGGCGCCACTGTTGTGTTGCATATTTTCTCAAAATTCTTTTTGGGTTCTCATACACTGAATAAATGGCTCGTGTAAAATAAATTTTGGAGTAAAATGAGTTGTTCCCTAAGCTGGCCTTAGGTGCCTAGTCCATGGGCGCCAAAGAGGCGTGTCACATTTTGCCAAAATTTTTGCTGGGTTCCCATATTCTGAGTATTTGGCTCGTGCAAAATTAATTTCGAAGTCAAATGAGTTTTCTTGCGTGTTGGCCTTAGGCGCCTAGTGCCTGGGCGCCGTGTTCCCCTGCACCAGTGCGCCAGGCCAGTGTTGCTGTTCCTGGGCGCCCAGCGCCTATGCGCCAATCCTGTGTTGCTCCTGGGCGCCCAGCGCCTGGGCGCCAGTTTCAGAATGTCTAAGTTTTTTTCCGATTTTGTTTCAATCATAACTATTGACTCGGTTATCCAAATTTGACGGTTCAAAATGCGTTTCGAAGCTAATTTCAGTGTCTATCCAAATGTTCTGGTTTTATGCAAAAATGGATTATTTTACTGGTGTTTCTGGGCTGAGGTGTTCAAGTGTCTAAATGGCAATTTTTACTCACTTTCCCTATGTTGTGTCAAATCCTAAATTGGCCTAATTGAAATTGGTGTTGGTGTGAGTGGTGGGTGAGTTGGTGAGTGTATTATGGTGTAATTGGTGAGCAGAGGCTTCGGCCTAATTTTAATTGGTGAGCTGATTAATACCATGGTGAGAATATGAATAAAATGGTGAGTTGATTAAATGGTGAATTGATAAATTGTGTGGTGTGTTGTGGTGCATTTCCATAGCATCTCATGAACCATGTGCATAATTGGTGAGCAGAGGCTTCGGCCTAATTTTAATTGGTGACCAGAGGCTTCGGCCTAATTGTGTTTGGTGACGGATCCGACATGCATGTGCCCGTGGAGTTTGGGTTGCATTTTATGCATAACCATATATTTTGTAGTGTTGTTTTGGAAATGAAATTTTGATGTGGTTGCTGCCATTGTTGTGAATCGGTGTGCCTGGTTACTTTTCCCATGCAGTGCTTATTCCGTATGTTATTAATTATGAAAAGAGACTCACCCTACTGCTTTTATGTTGCTTCTTATGTCGGCAACGTGCAGGTACTAGCGAGTGAAGGATTACCCTTATGCCTTCGTCTGGTAGAGTGTGTCATGCTCTGATACGTAGCACCGGGGGGGTGTCTTATGTTTATGTATTATTTTAATTATACTGTTAGACTGTTATTGGTGATGTATTGGATTTGTTTTCGAACTTAATATTTTTCCGCTGTGGTAGTGACTGTATTTAGTAGATGCGAACTGAACCGGTATTTTATGGTGCTATGTATCTTGTGGCTTTTAGCCGAAGCATGCAATTTGAAGTTGTTAATTTAATGGAGTAAGTGTAGCACTCTCTTATATTGTTTTCAAAAAAAAAGAAGAAACTCTGATTTTATTAAATAGTAAGGTTATTAGAAGGGGGTGTTACATTAGTGGTATCAGAGCAGTTCGGTCTGTCCGGCCAAGTCGTCGAGTCGTTGTGTCGGTTAACGACCAACTGTTGTCTTTTTAGTGCTGACAATTGTTGTGTTGCAGGTACACCAAAAGTTGCCAATGGTAGGTGAACTAGTGGGGGAGATGTCCCTACTAGTGTTATATGTTTTGTTGTGTTCCTAGGTGTGAATCATGTGCTGTTGATTTGGTTGGTTTTTTAACCTTCTTGTTGTGAGAACTCTGTGATTTTATTTATTGTGTGTTGTATCGTATTTGTGTGTGAACCCTGTTTTTTTTTCTGTTTTTGGTTCTTATTGTTAACTTTCCGGTTGTGTGAATCTTGACTTCATTAGTGTGGTCCCCAATGATTTACACCGTGATTTGGCGACCCAAGTTTTGAATGTGTAATTGATGTGCTTGTGTGCTTCCAACGATGTGATTGTTGTTGATACTCACGTGTGTTTTGATTTGCTTAAACTATTTCAAGTAATCAACACTAAGCCTTACGTGAAACTCTTTTGTGGTGTGTCTTGATGTTAAGGCTAATTGTATTGTAAAATGGTTTTGCTGATTATTTAAGTTGTTACTATGTTGATAACATGCAATAATGTTTCGATCACTCTGAGTAATGACGTCCCCGCTTAAATATGTTAAGTTTCCATTCCCTTGACTTATAACTGTTTTCTATTGAAGGGCTAAATTTGCTATATTGCTACCAATCAACTATGCATGTTAGTCGGCTAATCTTTCTTTACTCTGTGCCCCTGATCATTTTTGACATGCAGTGATTGTGAGTTTACAGTCCTCATGAATTATTTTCTAATTCCCATGCTTCGTGAAGTTGACATTGAGCGCTTGAATTTTTAGACAAAATCTTTTTGGTTATTGCCTCCTGATTTACACTGTGGTTTTGTAACCTGGGAAGTAAGGAGATTCCTGAAAATGTTTTTGAAACATCTATTAAACAATTTTACGGTTGGATACTGACTTTGGCATTGGAAATTATTTTAATAAATGGACACTGACCGGGTATAAAGTTTTTACTGATGTTACAGTGTGCACTGTCTTGACTATTGTAAATGATAAAGTTTTGGTTTGAAAGCTACAACTATTGTCTTCTCCTATTTCTACAACCCCGTGAGATGATTTTGACAAGTGGACTATATTTTATGTTGTTGTTAGTATCCCATGTATTTTACTCTATTTGGCCTTTTGCTTAATTCCCTCAACATCTGATGTTTCCAACTCCGAACCTTTGCGAACTATTTCGTGACCGTGAGCTGTAATTTCCAACGCTGAATTTTCCCTGATTTTGTTTTAGCTGTTGCACTCTTTATAATTGGTGCCACGTGATTTTGAGAGACCTTAAATATTTAAAATGTGCACTGGCACTGTTTTTGCACTTCCTTGAGTTAGATTTTACTGTCATATGTTCTTGAGGATACCTTATTCAAACTGGTTAAGCTAACGAGAAAATCAATTCCTATAACGTGCCTTATTTTCCGTGTCGAAAAATTCTAAATAAGTATTTTGTGCATGTGTGTGGTTGTACATTTCGTATATGTGCCTTTAACTATGAATGGAAATCGCCTGTACCGAGTCTTCATGATTTTGTGTTAGTAGTTATATTTCTAATCCAGTATGTACCACGTGAAGCTTGATATTGTGCGCTTGAGTCTTTATGATAAATTTCCTTTTGGTTGCTTCTTCCTGAGTAGTTTTGAAAATATTAAAATGATAATGTCTGCCGAGGATGGATATATGTTTTCCTAAAGTTAGTTTTGTTGCTAGACGTTCATATGAATGCTTAAACTAATTTGGTTCGGTTGATGTGTAGTTTTATGTAAATACTTTTGCTGTAGCATGTTTTTACTTCTATGTTGACGCTCTAGGCTAAGTGTTTTGTGGATATTGGTCCACTAAATTGTTTTTGGTGTCATTGCCATACTAGTATGCTGTAACTCTTGGAAAATAATAAAGTCCTATTACACAATTGTTATTTTCTCTGAATTTTCTGAAACTGATTTAAGGATCAAGCACTCGGATTTTGTGACTTGTCTTACTATATTTACGCACTTGGTAAACCTTCTCGTGATGTTGTTGACGCTATTGTTGTCGTTGTTTTGCTTTTGTTGCTGTTTTTCTGGAAATTATTGATGCTGTTATCTGAAAAATATTGCTACTGTTTTCCGAAAACTATATTGGCTGTTTTTCAGGAAAATAATTGTCACTGTTTTCTGAAAACTACTGCTGCTGTCCTCCTAAGATAATTGTTGTTGTTTCCTGAAAAATCATTGTTGCTGTCTTTAAAAATTACTTTCACTGTACCGAAAAGTACTGTTATTGTTCCTAATTTATGCGCTGCCCCTATTTTTATGAGTTGTGCCTATCTCGATTGTTAACTGATGCCGGTGCCTTAGTGCCCGATTGTTGTGACTAGGTTGCTAGCCCTGATATTGTTTACTATTGATGATGTTAGTACTAGTTATGTTGTTGTTGTCGTGGGTATCGCCGAATGGCCCACATTGTTGTTTTGTCTTGGGTATCGCCGAATGGCCCAAGTTGTGTTGTTGTTCTGTCGTGGGTACCGCCGAATGGCCCACATGGTTTTGTTGTTATTATTGCTGACTTGTTTTGTGGGCCTATGGCCATTGTTAAAAAGGGATAGGTGATCCTGGAGTTTAACTGTGTTGATGCTATGCGTTGTTGTAATAATATTAACTATTGTGATATACCGTGTGTTGTCTATCTTAATGATGTTGTCATAGAAACCAAACCATTAGTAGGCTGTTAGTGTGCGTACCCATAAGGGTAGATGAGTAAGGTAGGATGTAAGTTAGTCTATCGGAGTAGCATAGCAGAGTAGAGAGTGAGCCTAATTATTACTGCTTGAAGTTACCTGGCTGAACATGTAGGAGGGACGGCCGCCCAAGCACTTACCGCCGGTAATCAAAGCAATAGCAATCAGCATGAGAGATAGCACTAGTTACCTAGATGGAGGTAGTGGGTAGCGGAGGAATGTTGGCTTTGGCAGGTAAATTTTGAGGACGAAATTCATTTAAGTGGGGGAGAGTTGTAACACCCCAAAAATATTTATTTGGTTGTGTAATTAATTATATAAGGTTATGTGATAGGAATAATATTTATTTAGTTATTTATGTGTTTATTTGTTTGAGTAATTATTTATTTGTTAATTAATTGGGGGTTTTAGGTGATAGAAGAATAGAATGATATATGTGGGCCTTATTGGGTTTAGGATTAATTAAATAGGATGTGAGTGGTATAAGTAATAATATGGTGTTTAGTAATTAAATTGGGTAGTGGAAGGAGGCCCGTGATTCAAGAGCCCATGACTTAAGTGAGAATATAAAAGGCTAAAATTTGGGTAAGTGCTCATTTTCCACCCAAAAGAAAAGAAAAGAAAAGAATAGAGAGAGAGAAGAAAGAAAGGAGTGTGCGACGGCCAGCAAGGGAGGAGAGGGAGAAATCGTGGAGACACCAAGAAAGGAGGAAGCTAGTGGTGGTTCTTGGTGGTTGCTTGGAGCTTGGCTTGGGTTCTTCATTTTCTAAGGTTAGGGGGTCCTCTTTTTATCTTTGATAGCTTATGTGATGAGTATTGTCTAGGGTTAGGTTCTAGGGTGATTTCTATGAATGAATTGTGTGTTTGATGTTGTTGCTATGCTGAAATTTTAAATGGTGCAATTGTATGTTTGATTTGGTGTTGAATTGTACACAATAGGAATTGTGCATGCCCTTTGTTTGGTGTTATGATTGAATGAATTTTTGGTGGAAAATGTGATGGCTAGTGTTCATATAAGTAATTGGCATTGGTGATTTAATTTGGTATTTTTATGTTGAGAGAAACTCAAAAATTGATGGAGCCTTAGGCGCCCTAGGTGTGTGTGTGTGTTGCTGGAATTCTGTCCCAGGCACTGCTGGGCGCCAAGGGCTGTGCTGCCACTGTTGTGTCTGTTGCTGTTTTGGCGCTAGGCGCCTTGTGCCATGGGCGCCAAGGGCCCCAAATTTCTGGTGATTGTTTTGCCAATTTTGGCTTTTGGTTTTCATGTCCAAGTAAAATAGCTCGTGTAAAATGATTTTGGCCAAAGAGTTGTATTCCGTGTTTTCACTAGGCGCCTAGTGCATGGGCGGCGTGTGCTCTGCGCCAGTTTTTGGGTGTTCCTGCGCCAGTTCTGTGTCTGGGCGGTAGGCGCCCTGCGCTAGTTGTTCCCTGTGCCTGTCTCGCTGTGTTGCCAGTTTTGGTGCTAGGCGCCTAGTCCATGGGCGCCAAGGGCGCCACTGTTGTGTTGCATATTTTCTCAAAATTCTTTTTGGGTTCTCATACACTGAATAAATGGCTAGTGTAAAATAAATTTTGGAGTAAAATGAGTTGTTCCCTAAGCTGGCCTTAGGCGCCTAGTCCATGGGCGCCAAAGAGACGTGTCACATTTTGCCAAAATTTTTACTGGGTTCCCATATTCTGAGTATTTAGCTCGTGCAAAATTAATTTCGAAGTCAAATGAGTTTTCTTGCGTGTTGGCCTTAGGCGCCTAGTGCCTGGGCGCCGTGTTCCCCTGCGCCAGTTCCTGCGCCAGTGCGCCAGGCCAGTGTTGCTGTTCCTGGGCGCCCAGCGCCTATGCGCCAATCCTGTGTTGCTCCTGGGCGCCCAGCGCCTGGGCGCCAGTTTCAGAATGTCTAAGTTTTTTTCCGATTTTGTTTCAATCATAACTTTTGACTCGGTTATCCAAATTTGACGGTTCAAAATGCGTTTCGAAGCTAATTTCAGTGTCTATCCGAATGTTCTGGTTTTATGTAAAAATGGATTATTTTACTGGTGTTTCTGGGCTGAGGTGTTCAAGTGTCTAAATGGCAATTTTTACTCACTTTCCCTATGCTGTGTCAAATCCTAAATTGACCTAATTGAAATTGGTGTTGGTGTGAGTGGTGGGTGAGTTGGTGAGTGTATTATGGTGTAATTGGTGAGCAGAGGCTTCGGCCAAATTTAAATTGGTGAGCTGATTAATACCATGGTGAGAATATGAATAAAATGGTGAGTTGATTAAATGGTGAATTGATGAATTGTGTGGTGTGTTGTGGTGCATTTCCATAGCATCTCATGAACCATGTGCATAATTGGTGAGCAGAGGCTTCGGCTTAATTTTAATTGGTGAGCAGAGGCTTCGGCCTAATTGTGTTTGGTGACGGATCCGACATGCATGTGCCCGTGGAGTTTGGGTTGCATTTCATGCATAACCATATATTTTGTAGTGTTGTTTCGGAAATGAAATTTTGATGTGGTTGCTGCCATTGTTGTGAATCGGTGTGCCTGGTTACTTTTCCCATGCAGTGCTTATTCCGTATGTTATTAATTATGAAAAGAGACTCACCCTACTGCATTTATGTTGCTTCTTATGTCGACAACGTGCAGGTACTAGCGAGTGAAGGATTACCCTTATGCCTTCGTCTGGTAGAGTGTGTCATGCTCTGATACGTAGCACCGGGGGGTGTCTTATGTTTATGTGTTATTTTAATTATACTGTTAGACTGTTATTGGTGATGTATTGGATTTGTTTTCGAGCTTAATATTTTTCCGCTGTGGTAGTGACTGTATTTAGTAGATGCGAACTGAACCGGTATTTTATGGTGCTATGTATCTTGTGGCTTTTAGCCGAAGCATGCAATTTGAAGTTGTTAATTTAATGGAGTAAGTGTAGCACTCTCTTATATTGTTTTCAAAAAAAAAAAAGAAACTCTGATTTTATTAAATAGTAAGGTTATTAGAAGGGGGTGTTACACCTCATGCATATGCCCGCGAGTGGGTTGCATATCATATAGTTACATGACATCGTGATGAGTTGTTGTAATGACGTAATTGATGACTGTGATGTGGTTACTCTAGTGCTGTGACTTTGACTTATTGCTTATCACATGATTTATTATTTGGATTGAATTGGACTCACCCTTCTGTTTGAATGTTACCCCTATGCGGTAACGTGCAAGTGATCACGAGTGAAGATCTAGGTACCTTCACTAATTTGAGTCGGGTCGTCATGCTCTGATACGTAGCACTCAAGGGGGAAACGAACTCGATGTTTTAAGACCATTTTGGTTGTTATATGTCATTTGATGGTTTCTCTTTATTTTATTTTCCGCTGCGTAGTTGGTTTTATTGATGTCACGGTTGTGGTGACGATGACTGATGCTTGAGTTTTTCCCCATTGGGGGCGTGCTACGTATTGCACAATTATTGACGTTGAACTGTTTTATTGAAGTACGATGTTTTATTCAAAGTATGTGTAACATTCCTTGCGATGAAAAAGATTTTGAACTCTGATTTTTATAAACAAATTAACGGGTAGAAAAGGGGTGTTACAATTTTTACTGTCGTGACGTAATGACTTGACTGTTGTGATATGATGATATTGACTGTTGTGAAATGATGATCTGATGTCCTGACCTGATATATATTGTCTTTCATATGATTCATTATATGGTTCGATATCTCACCCCTTCTGTTCGAATGTTACCCCTATGTTGGGAACGTGCAGGTAACCTCGAATGAATGCCGTTGTACCTTCATTTGATCGAGTCGGTGTCGTCGCTCTGATACATAGCACTCGGGGGGGATGAACGTTTATTTATGTTAATTAAGTTGTTTACTGTTGGATTTCGATGTTATGAATTTCGGATAGTTGCCACGATTATTTAGTTGAACCATTTGAATTTCCGCTGCGTAGTTAAAAGAAGTTTGACTTGTTTTGAAATGTTGTTTCGTTGGTTCGTCCTAAAAGCGCTATGTACCTGTTTTCAAAAGTGAATTGAACCGTCTATTGTTTCCACGAAGCAAATGTGGCACTCCATTGTTTGTCGAAAAATATTTTTATAAACTCTGATATTTTGGCACTATTTTACCGGGTAGAAATGGGGTGTTACATTGGGTGCTGCGTTCTTGCTGGTTCTTGGGCGTGCTTGCTGGATCGATTCGGTAAGTGTTCTGCAGCCAGTTCTTGGTTTGTTCCTGATTTCTTGCTGGTTCTTCTTGCTGGATCTTCTGCCATAGTGGTTCGGTTTGATCGTGATATTCTTGGTGGTTGTTCCGTTCGGTTCTTTTGCTCTTCGGTTCTTGCTGATCTGGACTGGATGCTATGGACTTCTATCTGTGGCCATGCATGGCCGACTCAGCGCCGGTAGCACTGCCGCGGGCTCATCCTCAGGCAGTGACCGCTACCAAGTCCTTTGCTGCTGCGCTAACAAACTCATGCGTGATTCCTCCAAATCAGTTGCCAAAGCCTTGCATTAAAGGTGATGCACTTACTATCAAGATCACTGAAACGGAATATCAAGAAGGAGTCAAAGGGTGCAAGAATGTATTGCATGGCCGCCTCACCCTTTCTAAGGGGGATTCTCCGCTAAAGATTAATGATTTAAAGGCAAAACTTTTGCAAGAATGGAAATCCATTGGATCTTGGACAATGGTCTCTTTGGGGAAAGGCTACTATGAATTTTGTTTTCAATCGTTTGAAGAGATGCGTAGCCTTCAAGCAATTGGGACATGGTCGTTGCACCCGGGCTTTCTTCGGCTCTTTGCATGGACGCCAGACTTTGATCCAAACAGGATCCGCAACACCAATGTTCAATGTTGGGTCCGTATTCATGTATTGGCCCGTGAATACTGGCGTCCAGTCACTCTTTTTGAGATTGCCGGGGCAATCAGGGGTCCTATTGCTTTGGATGATGCCACAAAGAATGGCACTTTTGGCCACTTCGCAAGAGTTCTTATTGATATTGATTTGAATGGAGATCTTCCGGAGCATTTTACGTTGAAGTAGTTTATGAAAGGCTGCAACATTTCTGCTCATATTGTCATATTAATGGGCATAATTATTCCAATTGTAAGCAAGCTCAAAGTAAGCAGGAACCTCGTGCGCAGCCCACTGTCAATAGGCAAGTTTGGGAGCCAAAGAGAAAGAACGACCTTGCTGCAATCAATGTTCGTGACATGCAGACGCATGATGCCGAGAAAGAAACTCAGGTTAAAGGTCCGGCTACATTTAATGATAATGCTATTGATAACACTATTGATAATGGTGCAGGTAGTGATCTTCAAAAGGATACTGTTGATGGTATTGAAGCCTCTACAGAAGAGCTAGTGGAAAATGATAATCACTCGGAGCGTTCCGGAGATCTCATCTCTATTGAAGAGATTACAATCCCAAATTAGTTTGGAGGCCCTAATAACATCCCTCATGATGATATTAATCCCCTGCTTGGATTTATTTCTAACCATTTTGAAACAGGATCCCCAAGTGGCAGAGCTCCACCAATAGCGCAGAATGGAAATTCCCCGGATCTAGTTTTAGTTGGTGACTCTCAAATGGAAGCAGCCTTCGAGGTTAATAGAAATCGGGTCCAAGTGGTTGATGACCAACAAGCTGCTCAAGTTGTGATTGATGATTTAAACATCCTTAAGCAACCTTGGGCTGATTTAGTTGAGGAGGAGGTTAACTTGGCAAAGGAAAATGCCCAGTCTGATGAGGGCTCTGACTTTGAGGTAGTTCGCACTAAGTCTCAGAAGAAAAAACAAAGGCAGCGGCAGAAAAAGAAACCTATCTCCGCAATTACAACCCGTTCAAGGGCAGGATCTCAAAGTCTTGCTCAATGAAGTGCTTATATTGGAATACAAGGGGCCTTGCTAATCCCCCCACAAGATTAGCTCTTAAAAAGCTTTGTTCTACTAACAAGCCTGATTTTGTTTTTGTTTCTGAACCTTGGTGTTTTCTAGATGATTTTCCACGCAGGTATTGGTCTCGGTTTGGTATGAAAGTCTTTGCTACTAATGACATGAATACTTTAATTCCTAACCTCTGGTATGTCTGTAAGGACAACTTCAATCCTACTGTTATTGCTAGCTCAGATCAGCATGTTTCTTTTACAGTGGAGGTTAAAAACACTACAGTTGGTATTTCAGCAATCTATGCTTCTTGTAGCTATCTGGGTAGGCGATCTCTTTGGCAGGATCTGTCTCTTCTCCAGCAAACTTATAAAATCCTTTGGTGCTTTATTGGGGAGTGGAACGCTATTTTGGGCAGCCATGAGTATAGGGGAAATGGTACACCATCTAAAACTGCTTGCGAAGAGTTTCAGAACTGGACCAATCTGAATAACTTGATTCATCTGTCGACTAGGGGTGTTCAGTACACTTGGTCTAATGGCCGTAAAGGCAGGGCTTTCACGGAGAAAAGGCTTGATCGGGCTATTTGCAATGACGCTTGCTTTACTTTTTATACAGGTATCTCCTGCTATACTCTTACTAAATCTAAATCTGATCATTTCCCTTTACTGCTTGATCTTCAGATTACAGATGGTGCTCATCCCTCCGCTTTTAAATTCCTTCGCACCTGGGCGAATCACCCTGACTACCTGAATGTGATTAAGGAGGCTTGGCAATCTCATGTTGTTGGCTGCCCGATGGTGGTCCTCAATCAAAAGCTCAAAAATCTTAAGGTAAAGCTTAAGGCTTGGAATAAAGAAGTCTTTGGGGACGTTAATCTCCGGGTGCAAGTGGCGAATGCATCTCTAGACCACATTCAAGCGCAGATTGATAATGTTGGCTACTCAGAGTTGTTGGATGAGCAAGAAAAAACCCTTCAGCTTGACCTGCAGCAAGCTTTAGCTTCCGAAGAGGATTTTTGGCTCGAAAAATCTAGACTTAATTGGCACTTGCATGGTGATCGAAACACAAAAATTTTCGATCAGATGGTCAGGATTAGACATATTACCAAGCAAATAACTGCCCTAAACCATGGTGATGCTCTTCTTACTTCTTCTAATGATATTGAATCTCATGTTAATTATTTTAAGAATATCTTTGCCTCTAATAATCAGTGTCTTGATAATGGTATGGTGGAGGAGGTTATTCCTAATCGTGTTACAGGTGAGGAGAATACTATGCACACCAACGTTCCAAATAGGGAAGAGATCAAGCAGGCCATGTTTGCTATGAATCCTACCGGTGCCCCTGGCCCGAATGGTTTTGGCGCTTTCTTTTTTCAGCATTACTGGGACATCATCGCTGAAGAAATGGTGAGCGCGGTTCAACAATTCTTCAAGCATGGCTGGATGCTTTCGAATTTCAACTCTAATTTGGTGGTCCTTATTCCTAAAGTCAATGGTGCTGATAGTATTGAGAAGCTCCGGCCTATCGCTCTTGCTAACTTTAAGTTTAAAATTATCACTAAGGTGCTTGCTGACCGTCTCTCCAGAATTGCTCCCCGTATCGTTTCATCTCAACAACGTGGTTTTATTCAAGGTAGAAACATTTTGGATTGCATCTGCTTAACTTCCGAAGCCATTAATATGCTGAATAACAGGTCCTTTGGTGGTAATATGGCTCTAAAGGTTGATGTCACAAAAGCTTTTGACACTTTGGATTGGAATTTCCTTCTGCGAGTCCTCAAGGCTTTTGGTTTTAATAGTAAATTCTGCGAGTGGGTTAATGCTCTTTTGCACTCTGCAAAGCTTTCGATCTCAGTCAATGGCAACCCTTCTGGATACTTTAGTTGCAAGCGGGGTGTGCGTCAAGGGAACCCCCTCTCCCCCTTCTTTTCTGCTTGGCTGAGGAGGTTTTGAGCAGAGGCATCTCCAAGATGGTGTAGGATGGGGACCTCCAGTTAATCAATGGTCCTAGAGGTACTCAGGTTCCCTCTCATACCCTTTATGCTGATGACATCATGATTTTTTGCAGAGCTTCGCAGAGAAATCTCCATAATCTCCTAAACTTCTTTACTAAGTATGGTGAAGCTTCTGGTCAGATTGTTAACTCTAGCAAATCTACAGTTTATTTGGGCACCATTCCCATTACCCGACAGCGTCGCATTGGCGATCTCCTGGGCTTCTCTATTGGCCCGTTGCCGTTCACCTACTTGGGTATTCCAATTGTCAGAGGTAAGCCTAAAGCTGTTTATTTAATCCAATCGCTGACAAGATTAAAGCCAAGCTATCAGCGTGGAAAGCTTCCCTCCTCTCTATTGCCGGAAGAGCGCAGTTGGTTAAGTCGGTTGTTCAAAGTATGTTAATTTACAGCTTCCTGATTTACAAATGGCCTTCCTCTCTGTTGAATACTGTGGATTCTTGGATTAGAAATTTCATTTGGTCTGGTGACGTCAATCAGCGTAAAGTGGTTACTGTGGCTTGGCACACGGTTTGTAGACCAACCGCTGAGGGGGGTCTTGGGATTAGGTCCCTTAAAGACACTAATAAGGCAGCCTGTCTTAAGCTTTGCTGGGAGCTCAGCATTTCCCAGAATAGCCGGGCTGTTCTGTTAAGATCTAGGGTCTTCAGAAATAATACTGCGATCTCTTATCATATCGGTTCTTCTTTGTGGGGTCCTTTGCGTGATCATCTTTCCACCATCCACGAAAACTGCATTTGGCAAATTGGTAAAGGGGACTGTATCAACTTTTGGATTGATCATTGGATGTCGGCCCCTCTGGTAAATCTTCTTAATGTCCCTGAGCATCGTCAACTCTATCTCAAGGCCCGTGTTTGTGACTTCATTCAGGATGGTCACTGGTGTATTCCTGCTTCTCTTTCCAATATCTTTCCTCAGCTGGCTTCACGCCTTCATGAAAAAGATCTGCCTTCATTTGACTCTCAAGATCAGCTGATTTGGAAAAACTCTACCGATGGTATGCTTACTTTTAAAACTGCTTATCTTTATTTTAGGCCTGTTGGGCAACCTAGTAGCTGGTTCAAGAATATTTGGCGAAGTGTTATCCCTCCATCCAAGTATCTTCTTATGTGGCGTATCCTCAATCACCGTATGCCAACTGATGAGCAGCTCCGAAGCCGTGGGTGTGGTACTGTTTCCATGTGTAGTCTCTGTGAAGCGGATTATGAGTCCTCCTTGCACCTTTTCTGTGAGTGTTCTTTCGCTAAGAAGCTTTGGGATTGGCTTAGTGGCAAGCTCTCTCTTAACATTGATGTTTCCTGAACCGGAGACGATTTTTGAAGTCTGTCTGCGCCCTTGGTCGGACCAAGTGCAGGATGTTGTTTTCGCTGCGGTTATTAATGTTTTTTGGGCTATTTGGTTCTCTCATAATCAGATTCGTTTTGACAACAAGAAGATCTTGCCCACTTACCTGAAAAACTTGATCATGGCAAATGTGAACATTTCTGGTAACCTCAGCAAGGGCTCCACGTCTAATTCCATGCAGGACTTTGTGATTCTTAAGGGTTTTTCGGTTGATTGCAAACCTCGTAAGGCTCCTACAACTATAGAGGTTATCTGGAAGTCTCCTCCTTTCTTTTGGGTTAAGTGTAATACTGATGGCGCTGCGAGGGGATCTCCTGGTTTAGCTGCCTGTGGGGGTATTTTTCGCGACAGTAATGCTGAGTCTCTTGGCTGTTTTATGCTTCCTCTAGGTACAAATTACGCTCTTCATGCTGAGCTTATCGGTGTCATGGTCGCCATTGAAGTGGCTTTCCGCAAAGGTTGGCATCGTTTATGGATTGAGAGTGACTCCCAGCTTGCTGTTATGGCCTTCTCGTCTCACTCAATTGTGCCTTGGAATCTCCGCAATCGTTGGCTTAATTGCATGGGTCTGCTCAAATCAATGACTGTCACTTGCACTCATATTTTTCGGGAAGGAAATCACTCCGCTGATAAGCTTGCGTCTCATGGGATCAACCTGTCTGGTTTCCAATGGTGGAATTCTATTCCCTACTTTATTAAGGATGATTTTACCCGTAATAGGATTGGCCTTCCTAATTTTCGTTTCAGGCAATAATGTTTGTTTGCATGGGTTTTGGTCTATGTCCCCCTATGCTTCTCTTATTTTTGTTTTTTGTTTTTTAATGAAATAGGGGGGAGTGCTCTTTCCTTCTAGATGTTTTTATCCCTAAGGAGGGTTTTGCATCAGAAGGTTTTAACGAGGCTCCTTTTCTTTTGTTTAAAAAAAAAAGGCTTTTACAATTGAATGAATTGGAAGAAATGAAACATTTTGCTTATGAGAGTGCATAATTGTACAAAGCGAAGACCAAGGCTTGGCATGACAGCAAAATTCAGAAAAAAGAGCTTATTGAAGGGGGGCAGGTTCTATTGTTCAATTCCAGATTTAAATTGTTCCCTGGGAAGCTCAAAAGCTCTTTAAGGTGTATCCCCATAGTGCTGTGGATCTGTATGATGAAAACTACTGATTCAACCTTTAAGGTCAATGGTCAAAGGGTCAAGAAGTATTTTGGAGAGCCTGTGGTGAGCGACAAACATGAAGGAAAAATTAATGGAAAATCAATTTGAACCATAAACAAAAACATGAAGTCCTTAAATGAGAAAAAAAAAACCTTTAAAGGATGAATCCAGAATTTTAAATAAATTTAAAAGACTTCAAACACAATTTTACCTATACTACCTCATTAACCAATCTTTGAACATCGAGGTTTTTCCTAACTTTTGGTGAGTCTTGCGAAACAAATCACCTAAATCTTTCATCAAAAGAGAAAAAATTAGAGTTTTGGCTTTTATGAATTCTCCAGGGTCATTTGTCAAGCACATACCTACACGGCTACACTACACCATATCGACGTTGCATTTAAGTTCATTTAGGTGAGAATTTCGCCAATTCAAATCACCAGTCTCTGGCTGCCTTATATCCACTTGTGAGGTTACGTACGTGAACATGTTCCTGTCCATTCCTGCAAGGCTTCTCTAGCATGGTTGATAGCATGGAGAATTAATACTAGGTGCATGTGTAGAATTAATAGGTGTATCAGTGTATGGTAAAAGCCAAAGAGCTAATCAATTATCCATGCCATAATTACAAAAATGTTCCACAAGGCCTCTGGCGGTGTTTGTCCAAAATATTAATGGGAATAGTAACTACTATTATAACTACTATTAACGTATAAAGAAGAGCTATTGACAAAGAGCCCATGTATTCGTTGATGAATTCAATTGACATTGAAGAATCCAGCTCATTATCCTTAAAAGGAAAATGCTTGATATAGCGAGAGTTTCTTCCCGAATACAATATGAGAGATTTTGATTGGTTAGTCAAACTAGTTATGTTTTCCACCTTCTATCAAAATAGTTATTATGTCCCATGAAGGTAGCTCAGTTGGTGAGCTAAAGGACAAGAAGGAGTTGCAAGAAAGAGGTCCTGAACTGAGGTGCTCGACCTTGGAGCGGATACGAGAAGTCGAGTCCTTAGTCCTAATGTATGGATTCACTGGGTGAACGATATCTGGTCGTGCTCAGAGTCCTGCCCGGGTGGTGGTACCTGCAATGACACTCTGACGCCCAAGTCAGTGGAATAAGAGTGTGAACAAGTAATAATGTGGGTAAAATTTGTGTACCTATTAGTGGGAGCAGTGCTTCTTTATATAGTATCAGAGGGGCAGTGCTGGCCGTCGGATCGGCGTGGTCGATCTCGACCGTTGATCCAGTAAGTCTTAGCGGAGCCGTTGATCTTAGTGGATTCGGGTCATGATTCCTCCATCTTGATAATGGGCCGGTCTTTGGCTTGCCCCGGATCGGTTTGGGCTGAAGGTCCAGTCCAGAACAGCTCCCGAGTTCAAACCTCGGACACTAACATTCCCCCACTCCCACTAACATTTGCTTATAAAAAAAATGTCATTCTCATTTTAAATAAAACATGTGACTAACCAACACCGTTGGCCCAGTGGCTTAATCTATCCTGGGACACGGGGAGTCGAACCGGTGCTCCTAGGTTCGATTCCCTCAATGGACAAAATCAGTGTTGGCTAGTGCAAAATTTAGTCCTACGCACGAGCGGAGATTCGTCTTTCGTTGACAACGTTGAGACACTCCATAGGTAGCCAACAATGATACGAACCAATACGTCAACAAGTTATTACATACACTTTTTTAACAACAAAATTGATTTATATATAGTGTTCCAGATCAGCCAAAGCCCAACTGCGAACTATCCAATAGGCGGATTATGATTAATGGGCCTTAAGGACAATTCCCAACCCACGGCTCATGAACGAGGGAGATCAAAACCCTACATCCAACGGACAAGGTTTCACCCACCTTTTTGAACACTTCCTTCTATAAATACGCATACTTATTCATGCTACAGGTACAAATTTATTACGTCACATCATCTATTCCCAATGCTGACTTAAGCATCAGAGTGTGTGCAGGTACCACCAGCCCCCTCACCGGATCAACGCCAATTGGAGCATCTCGACAACGACTTGGAGCGACCCAGTACTCAACTTGGTGAGCATCTCGGCCCTCTGCCCGACCGAAACTTGCAGCCAGTACATATCATATAGTATGTGTATTAAGGAGTACAAAAATCTATATATAGAGACAGTGGCAGATCCACCCACACTCTAGGGTGGTCAACCGCACACCCTGAAAATAATAATTAGCAAAAACAAACCTCTTAAAAAATATTTTTGCACACCCTGAATTTTTCTTCTGCACCCAAGTCCCTAGTTATGCACCCAAATCCCTAATTTTGTATCAATCTAATGCACTAACTCACACAACTAAGAGTTATGTATTCGATAACATTGATGTTAAGCTCATTATTCAACAATTTGAAAATATAAAATCATGTATAGAACAATTATGAGTTGTGTAATCTATTTATTTAACTATATTAAAGTTTTATTTTTATTAAGATTTTAGCGATGAGTCCTAAATCCACCACGGTATAGAGACAACCTCCATACTCAAAGAAGGGCCATAACATAAAGACAAATAGTTTGTGTACATTGTAAAGTCACAAACAACCTCCGCCAAGGCAAGACAAGCAACTCGTCCCTTCAAGGAAATAGTATAATAACACAAAATATTACTATTATTATATTGGTCTGTTACCTTAACTTTAAATTTTAAATTAATTAGTATATTCTCTTTTTAGTTCTAATTCGGTCGTGCATGTTCTAAAACATTAACAATTTTTGGCACTTAGTTACAATTTGTGACACAATTGTTATAGTAGATTGTGCATATATATATAGTTCAATAATTTACCTCAAAATTAACGTTCCAGAACAACACTAACTAAGATAAAGATAAAAGAGCAACACATTATTTTTGCCAAACCAAAGTACCCATGTAAATAAGCACAAGAGCATACAAGAGTATAATTATAAACCAATCTTGAATTCAAAAACTCATACAAGTAACTTGCAAAATAGCTAGTAAAAACAATATCAAACAATTTCAATCTCTAGTTTTCTACATAGTCATTCAAATTTATTGAAAACAGAACAATGCATGTAACACACTTAAGTACATATTTTTTAATTTCATACATGTATGAGGACCTAGATCCTCTTCTACCTCTGCACGGTGCAGCAGTGTACAAAGATATCAGAGGATCCAAACTCCGTGCTTGAAACTTTCATATGTCCCCATAGAAGAACTTTTTGAAGTGGTCCAAATGTGCAACTTGAAAGTGCAAACACACAATAACAGAACCATCCTCATCAGGCCTCAGAAGAATAACTGCCCTATCATGTGGAGCAACATAAGCTAAGCCAAAGTAGAAAGGCTTCCCCCACCCAAAATCTGCTTCATAAACCGGCATACTCATCCAACTTGTAAGATGAAAATTTGGATTCCCAAAATATGGAATATTCTTACCTTCTCCTCCCAAAAACAAAACTCTTGCATCATCCAAATGATCCTTACCCCTAATAACATCAATTTGTGACCTTATATACTCATCATATATCACTTCAGTTGCTTCTCTTATCCTCTTTGCAACATAACCCAATGGCTTTATTGTAATTTCTCCAACATAACCTCTTGCAGCTGTTTGTGACAAAGCATTTCCAAAATAATTTCTAGGAAGAGGTGGAATCATTCTACTACGAATATCACCATTAAAACGAACAACAGTTGGTTGATTCTCTTGTAGCTGATGAGCCTTAGATGCACATCTCCATATATGTGCACCTATTACTTCAAACCTGCTATAAGGTCTCCACCCTTTTCGAATACCGCTTTCATTCGCCTTCTTCTTTAGCTTTTCAACTTGTTCAGCAGAGAGTTTTAACAATATTGCTTCCACCTTCTTGTTTTTTTCTTCAGTTGTGTCAGATCTTCCTAGAATGAGTGGAAGAGGCTTCAGTTCTATGTGTTCAAATCGTGGTTCTTTTGGAGGGTATGGAAATTTGAGTATTGTTCTATCTAAAAAGGGTATTTCATTGGGTTCTAGTGTTTCTCCACGTGTTACCTTAGCCCATGAGTTGATGAATCGAATAGCTGCAGCCCCATCAGCCAAAGGGTGGGAGAGAGCAACTCCAATAGCAAAACCTTCATTGTTATGGAATCTTGTTATTTGCACCACCAACAATGGAATCTCCTCCATGGATTGGTCATAATCGATTATTGGAACAAGTTCTTTGGTGGAATCAGAAGGTGAAAAGTCACCATAATCACTCATTGTTTTTGTTGTTTCAGCTTCTAATAACACTGCTCCTTTTGCATTGAGCTCCAATTCTATTCGACCATTTTCTCTCCAAAACAATCTACCAGCTAGAGGGTAATAGTGAACTAGAATCTCACTAAGAGAATTCTTCAACCTCTCTATAACGTTGTGGTTGTTTTTTTCTTTGTAAACGTAGATTGTGGGTGTGTGCCGTAGAAGAACCACTAGGTCCAATTCGGAAAGCCATAAAAAACCTTTTGGGGTTGATTCATTTGGAAATACAGTGTGAGAAGCCATAATGGTTACCATTTTTGTTGGGTGAATTCTTACAAAGAAATATTATTTCAGAGCTAGCTCTATGCTGCTTCTGACAATATATGTACTATATATATAGTACATAAAACTTTCCCAAAATGGAGTTTTGTTCTTTTCTTTTTTTGGTCTTATCGAGGGTATCTGCCGCCGACCGTAGTGATTAATCCTCTCGCTGAATTGTAGGTGCCTCGAGAGGCAGGACAGCTGGCCCAGAGTTTTAACGCTGCTCCATACCCAAGGTGAGGATCGAACCCCCAACCCTTGGTTAAGGGAGTTTTGTTCTTTTCTAATAACCGGCAATATTAGTATTTTTTTTTGAGGAAATGCATATAATATATTTTGGTCAGCATGCAACCGTATAATATAGTAAGATATAAATGACGCCCACTTAGTTACCAGAATTAAATTTTATAAATAATACCAAAAAAGGGAAATAAATTTTATAATTCAAAAGCAAATAAGAGGGAAAATAAAAAAATAGAAGATTCTTTGACCTCTAGTTTTGTTGGGTCCTTGTATGTCAAATTAATTCAAAATATAATTTTATTTTAAATTATCAAATATAAAATATAACTTGTCATTATCAAGTTATATTTAAATTATATATATTTGATAATTTAACATGATAATTACCAAATATATAAAAACATGGTAATTATTAAATATAAATTAATTCAACATGCCGTTAATATATATATATATATATATATATATATATATATATATATATATATATATATATATATATATATATATATATTGGATAGTCATTGCTACAAAAAAGTAAAATAAAATATTAAAAATAGTTATATTAATAAGTACTAGATACCCATCGCAAGTGGATAACTCAGTTGGCGAGCTAAAGGATACTTAAGGAGTTTACCAAATGAGTGCAAAAAGGAGATCCCGGGTTCAAATCCTGGAAACTAATATTTCCCCCATTGCCCATTAACATTGCTTATAAAAAAAAAGTACTAGATACCCCGTAATTTAACTATGTTTTATTATCTTTTTCAATCTAGCTAGTTTTTCATCTCCTCTCATAAAAAATTCTTTCATCTAATAAATTAATTTTAATATTTTATGATTTGGTTGTGCTTGTTTTTTTTGCACATAATAATTTGGTTGAGTTTTAAAATTACCATGTTTCCTTTTCCACTATTGTTTGGGCTTGTTGCAATCACTATGGAAAAACGAAAATTAGAGAGGGATTTTAGTGACGGAAATGTATCTCTCACTATTAGTGACGAATTTAGCTACGGAATTGAGGAACTAAGCGAAACTTACACACGAAAATCAGAGAGGGATTTTAGTGACGGAAATGTATCTCTCACTATTAGTGACGAATTTAGCTACGGAATTAAGGAACTAAGCGAAACTTACACTTATAAACATTTTGTGACGAGTTTAGTGACGAAAGATATCCCTCCCTAACATTTCCCTCTCAAAATCCATCGCTAACTTAAAGAATTTTTTGTTAGAGACGGATTTTGAGACGGAAATCATCTCTCTCTTACTATTTATCACAAAGTTCCTCGCAAAAATCCCTACAGTTTCATTTAGAAGCAAATTTTCATATCCCTCTCTAAATCCCTCTCTAAATAATCCCTGACTAAATTCCTTACAAACCCAAATTCTTAATCCCTCACTGAATCCCTCTCTAAATCCCTCTCTAAATAATTCCTCACTAAATTCCTCACAAACTCAAATTATTTATTTTCCTCGGTTGAAATATAGCTTTGTATCAAATTAAAGCGTTGTATCAAATTTAATGCATTGCTAACTTGAGATTAAAAGCGCCTTTCTTATTACATATAGATTAATGCTTTATTAAATTGATAGAAAATCCTTCACTAAAAATCCCTCACTAAAAAGGAGTCAAAAAAAGATTTCTTGTGGTTAGTGACGGATTGTTCCCTTGGTATTAGTGATGGAAAATTCTCTCGCTATTAGCGACGGAAAATTCCATCTCTATTAGCGACGGAAAAAATCCATCTCTATTAACAACGAATTTCAAAATCCCTCGCTAAATATTTAGTGACGCCAAAGTTGGTTACGGATCATAAGTCGTCGCAAATTCCGTCGCTAAACCAATTAGTGATGGTTTTTGTTGTTTAGCGATAGATTTGAGTCATCTCTAATTTCTGCTTTTTTAGTAGTGAATGTCTATAGTTTATGTTTTTTTTGACAATATTGTTTATGTTTGAAATTTCCTTAATTGTTGTTTGTATCTGAACTCGTATGAGTTTCAGAGAGCTTTCAGAAAAGCATAAATTGTTTTTTTGTGTAACATAATGAAAATTTCTTTTTTAAAGAGTCATTCTTTATAAAGAAATAATTTCTATGAAAAGCTACACAAAACAGTTTGTTAGTTAAAGTAGTTTTTAGTTTCTCTCTTTTTAAAAAAATTTATAACGAATTTATGGAAAACTTTTAAAATTGATTATATTTCAAAAAAAAACCGTAACAAACGGTGTCTTAATGAAGTTCATTTTGACTATCAAAAATTACGTTTTATATTTTGCCCCTTCATGAAAAATAAGCTAGCTCCGTCATGCGACTAATTTTACGGATATGGCGTAGTGATGATTGGATGTTGAGTACCATACCCCATCAAAATTCTAACGTACTTGAGTGTTCAAAAAAAATATTTAACTATAAATTGAGGAAAAGTAAGAAAAAACATACTGATATTTTAAACCAAATTTCCTTCTCTAGGATTTTGTCATTTCCTATTTTTTGTTAATAATTAAGAAATTTTATTAATATCGTCTAGCTTCGGCATTACTTCATATAAATTTTACCAACCTTCTATGAAGAGTTTTTTTTATTAAGATATGCCTTCTATGAAAAGTTGTAAATAGCATTACAATAATTTGCTAGGGAAATTAGACTAAACAAGTACAAAAGGAAATCCGGAAACGTCTTACTTTATTTGGTACAAAGAAAAGTCGTTTTAATTTATTGATGTTTTGATCAAAAAATTATTGACGTGAAAAGGACAAGCTACTAAAAGATATTTGGCATTACATTAGCATGGAATGGCTCACAGTTTTACACGCTCGTAGTCTCTTTGTTAGCCACGCTGAGTGTAAAAGAAATGAGGATGGTTGGCATTCATTTATTACATGATGCTTTTCTTGACGAAATTCATCAAATGAAGGGAATAATTTTGATTTTGAAGCTTTATTGTAAACCTAAATGACTTTCCCCCAACCCTCGCTCCGCTAGGGTTACATGGTGGTTGTCCCCTAGCTCGTCCCGGCACCTCTCCAGCTCGTTTCTGGCTATTAACACCATCGATTTAGCTCATCTAGTTCGTGTGGTCTACTTCGGCCAGTGTGGTTCGTTGTTTTGACGAGTGCTTGGTTGATATGGATAAGTGTTGTGTTACGATGCCGTTAAAGGTAGAAGTAGAAGGGATTACAGTGGAGAACGATGAAGTGTGCGAACAGGGAAGCTTTAACCGCACATCGGTGGGGAAGATTTGGACGGATAGTCCGTATAACGTGCAGGCTTTCAAATCGACGATTGTGCAAGCCTGGAGTCTCAAGAATCCCGTCGAGATCCAAGATCTACAGAAGAACCTATTCCTATTCCAGTTCACAACAAGGAAGGAGGCGGACGGTGTTCTGAAAAACAGACCATGGAGTTTCGACAGGAACCTTGTCATTCTTGTGAAGATATCAGGTGATGAACAACCCTCAGACTTTGAGATGTCTAAGGTTTCCTTCTGGGTCAGGATCTATGACCTGCCACTCAAATTGAGATCTGAGGGCATCGCTAAGAAGTTGGGTACCCTGATTGGGGTGCTCGAGGAGATGGATATGAAGGAACATCACCGTATGGGGAAGTTTCTTCAAATTAAGGTATCTCTGGAACTCAGAAGACCTCTTAAGAGGGGAACGAATGTCAAATTTCAGGGGAGGGATCTTTGGGTCAGTTTCAAATATGAGAGGCTTCCGAATTTCTCCTTCATATGTGGCAGAATTGTCCACCAGATAAAAGACTGTGACGAGGTAGAAGACAGAGATGAAGAAAGCTACAGTGAGTTGGAGGAGAGGGATCAAGCCTATGGACCTTGGCTGCGTGCATCTCCACTTCCTAAATTCACAGAGGAGGTCAAAAGGGAAACCAGTTCAGGTACGTGCAGTAAGTCTCTCTATTCTCCTACTAATACGAGTAGGGTTGAGTCCTCTGAAAAGAGGAAAGTTGCTGAGGATGAGGTTAACCAAGACAAGGGGGTTGAGTGCTCTGCTATGGCCAATCTAGCACCTATAGCTCTCAAAACTAAGGCCAATGTTAATGATGTTGAGGAGGAGGCTAAATCTCTAGGAACGGTGGTTATATCTAGCCAATTCCAGCCTGGGGATAGCTCCATTCCTAAACCTGTCACTAAGGCCAGGAAATGGATTCGACAAAAGGCTCCAAGTGCTCCTAGGAAACCAAAGCAAGGGCCAAAGACAAAGGAGTTGGGGAAGAGAAATATGGTGGAGGTTAATGTGGTAGAAGGAACTCTGGCTGAACTGAGAGCAATGGAAAAAAAGCACAAATGGGATGTGGAGATGGCGGATGTTGGTGACAAAAACAAGGAGGTGGTGTTGGAAGACCAACACCACCGTCACCAATGAAGATCCTAAGCTGGAACTGTCGGGGTTTAGGGAATCCCCAGACAGTTAGAGCCTTGTCAAGGCTCACACAAAGAGAAAATCCCTTCTTGCTCTTCATCATGGAGACAAGATTAAAAGTTTTTGAGTTAGATAGAATAAAAGTGATATGTGGCTTCTCTTCTTGCCTAGGAGTTGACTGTGTTGGAGATGGCAAGGATAGGGCGGGAGGTATTGCCTTGATGTGGGGTGAGAACGCAAATGTGAATATTGATTCCTACTCAATCAATCATATTATGGGGTCTTGCCCTGATTCTGAAACAAGCCAACCATGGAGGTTTTATGGTATTTATGGCTACCCTGAAGTGCAAAACAAGAGATTAACTTGGGACCTGATTTAAAGACTCAAACCAGCTGCAGCTACTGCTTGGCTTTGTTTTGGGGACCTTAATGACACATTGAGCCTGCAGGATAAGGTTGGAGGTAATGCTATAGAAGCTCTTCCCAATTCAGTTGGGGTTGGGATGTTGTCCGACAGTGCTCTCTGATTGATTTGGGCTTTGAAGCCAATCCTTTCACCTGGTCCAATGGCAGACATGGGCAAGACAATATTCATAGTAGGCTTGACAGGGCCTTTGGGAGCAAAGAACTCATGACCAGATTCTCTCCAATCAGAATTCTTCATTTATCTAAATTGGGTTCTCACTATGTGGTTCTCAGTATCAATTTGGAATCCTACAATCATTCATTTCCTAAAAGGAAGCTGAGACTGTTTAGATTCGAGGAATCTTGGGCAAAGGAACAGAGATGCGAGGGCCTGGTCCACCAATTCTAGAGGGGTAGTCTGGGCTCTTGTAAGGGTAAGATTGAGGGCTTGAAGGCTTTGCAAGGTGAGTTTGAAGACAATGACTTGGGGAAGATTAGGAAGGAGTTGACTATTCTGTAGAAGACTCTGAACGACTCACCTCCTTGGGGGAGTGATGAAGAGACCATCCAGAGGTTCAAATGCCTTGAGAGGCGCCATGCTGAGCTTCTAAAGCTGCAAGAAACTATATGGCGTCAAAGAAGTAGGGCCATGTGGCTGAGAGATGGAGACAAGAATACAAAGTTCTTCCATGGTAAGGCTAGCCAAAGAAGAAAAGTCAACCATATCAGCAAGCTCAAGGATAGTAATGGGGTCTGGTGGCGTGGAGATGAGAAAGTTGAGGAGTTGCTGATCCAATAGACTCTGGTGTGAGAGGCCCTTCACTAGTGAAGATGTCCTGGATGCAATTCATCAAATGCATCCCCTCAAAGCTCTAGGACCTGATGGTCTTCCTGCCTTGTTCTACCAAAAGTATTGGAAGATTGTGGGGAAGGATGTGGAGAAGCTTGCCCTACAAATTCTGATTGAAAATGTATCCCCGCAGTCCATTAATAGGACTTACATTGTCCTCATTCCCAAGTGTAAAAATCCTATATCCCCCAAGGACTTTAGACCAATCAGCCTGTGCAACGTGGTTTTGAAGATTGTCACTAAAGCCATTGCTAACAGGTTGAAGCATACGTTGCCTAATGTTGTTGACAAGGAGCAGAGTGCATTTGTACAAGGTAGATTGATAACTGACAATGCTCTAATTGCAATGGAGTGTTTCCACTGGCTGAAGAAAAAGAAGAAAGGCAAGAAGGGGGTGATGGCTCTGAAGTTGGATATGTCTAAAGCCTATGACAGGGTGGAATGGAGCTTTGTTCAAAGTGTAATGGTGAAGATGGGATACCCCCAAAAGATGATTGACCTAATCCTAAATTGTATCTCAACTGTATCTTACCAGATTCTAGTGAATGGACAGCCTAGTTCTTCTTTCAAGCCTGAGAGGGGATTGAGACAGGGGGATCCCCTTTCACCCTATCTATTCATTCTATGCTCTGATGTTCTCCCGGGTCTTATAAATAAGGCCACTAATGAAAACCTCCTCCATGGTATTCAGATTGCAAGGAATGCACCTAATATATCCCACCTCCTGTTCGCAGATGACAGTCTGCTCTTCTCCAGAGCAAATATGATCAGTCAGCTGATGGGAGTAAAGATAGTGGAGACTCACTCAAGATACCGGGGTTTCCCAATTCCCTTTAGAAGATCAAAAAAGGGTATCTTCAGATTTGTCACTGAGAGAGTTTGGAAGAAACTAAAGGGTTGGAAGGAAAAATGTCTTTCTAGAGCTGGGAAGGAGATACTTATCAAAGCAATTGCTCAATCTATCCCAAATTACATCATGAGTTGCTATAAAATGCCCGAGGGCTGCTGCCAGGAGATTGATTCCATGCTAAGACTGTTTTGGTGGGGATCTAGTGAAGAAAAGAAGAAGATTCACTGGATGAGCTGGGACATGCTAACCAGGGCAAAGTGTAGAGGAAGGTTGGTGTTCCGGATGTTTAGTGAGTTCAATAAAGCTTTACTCGGTAAGCACTGCTGGAGACTTATCAATGGTTGCAACACTTTTCTCCCGAAGATCTTCCAGTCCAAGTACTATCCTAGAGGAACTTTTCTTACTGCTGGGAATGGTTACCAACCAGCTATGCTTGGAGAAGTATCTTAAGTGTTTGTGACAAAGTTCTAAAGGAGGGGAGGTGGATCATTGGAAATGGCAAGGATGTAAGGGTGTGGAATGACAGGTGGTTATCTAGACAAGCTAAGTTTATCTTAAGCAGTCCCCCTGCTGAAGTCCCAGTTGTTTCGGATTTGATGCTTCAATCATCCACACAGTGGGGCAGAGAGAAGATCTTCAGAAACTTTGAGAGATCTGAGGCTATGCAAATTGTCAGCATTCCCTTATCATGGGCTAACCCTCCCGATAAGCTGACTTGGAGTGGTGAGAAGTCGGGCTGCTATTCTGTGAGGTCTCCTACCACCTATTCTTTAATGAGAAAGATAGAGGCTTGCCTAGTGAATCATCAAATGCTGAAGTTGATCTATGGAAAGAATTTTGGAAAGCCCCTACACCTAACTCAGTGAGAAACTTTCTCTGGAGATTGACAAGGAACATCCTCCCTACTAGGACCAACCTCAGTAAGAAAGGCATTGTCCCTGACAGGTCCTGCCCACTATGCAATGGCCATGAGGAGACTGTGGAGCACCTTTTCATGCAATGCTCTATCACAAAGCTCATCCTATTTGGATCCCCTCTTGGAGAAAAAATACCCGACCACTCTAATATCAATTGTTGGATTCTGTCATGGCTCACTTGTAAGGACAAATTTGGCTCACAGGCCTTCTCCACTATATTGTGAAAAATCTGGTTTGCAAGAAATCAATTGCTCTTCAAAAATGTTCCAGATAACCCTTCAATGATTGTCTCTGAGGCTGTGAATTTCGTGATTGAATTCTGTGCTGCAAATCCTAGACATCGTATTTTATGCGATGGTAATGGGACAGGATCTATGGTGGCAGCACCTATGCTAAGAAATAGCATTTTTGTTGATGCAGGTTGCTACAAGGAAGGTGGAACGGGCTGGGGTGTGATCTTTACAGATGCAGCTGGGTCTATTGTTTATAGTGCTTGCAGGAAGGAGGACATAGTGGTGAATCTGATGATGGCAGAGGCGCTTGGGATTAGATGGGCAATCAACCTTGCTGTGGAAACTGGTTTTACCAGTGCTGTCATTGCTTCAGATGTAGCAAATGTAGTCAACTGTATCAACAAGAACAACTCTGTCATAGACATAGATCCTATAATTATGGACTGTTATGATCTTCTAGATAGGAACATCGGCCTAAATGTAATCCATGTTAGTAGATATAATGTAGCTGCTGTTCATGATCTAGCTAGCTTAGCTAGGAGTTGTGGATCCAAATCTTGGATAGGATACCCTCCAAGGAATGTTTTTATTAGCTATCATGTAATGCCCACGTTTAGTGGTATATTTCCCTCTTTCTAATGAAGTTATTTCCACGTTCAAAAAAAATTTGATTTTGACAAACTAGTCGGATACCCGTTGTTCCAATCTTTATCTCGGGTAGGATCAAGACAGAACACAAGTATGAGGCAGTGATGATTGTAATCACAGTAATTGTATAAAACAAGCAAAGATATTTGATTCTATGAATGTCTCCCCTTTTATTAGCCTTTAAGGGCGATTTATATAGTAATAGTTACAAATATTGTTGTTGGGAGATATATGGAGGAATTATAGGAATTCTAATAAATGCATGTCTGCTGCTACGGTTGGCCAAGTTTGGGGATGGATAGAGTCTTGGGATGGACCGAGTCTTGGGAGGGGGCGACCAACTATGATTGAGTACCTCGGTTGTTGATGTTTCAGCTTAGTCTCTAGGTAGCGGTCGGTCTGGCCGTGAACACAGTCCCTCGAGCGGCGAGCACATGGTGAGAAGGCTCTCTAAGATGAGATAGACTAGGTCCTCATCTATTGTTCCCTAGTCCCTCGAGTGTCGAGCCGGAGTGGCTGCGAGCAATTGAAGGTGTACCCCAAGGACGCTTCTTGTAGCTGATGAGACGAGTTTGATTTGACCGTTTGACTGTTGACTTTATCCTCTTGGAAGTTTCGCTTTGACTGGCGTTTTTCCTTGTGCCATCATAAATGTTCACCGTTGTGACTTGTCTTTTCCCGTTATAAAAAGGGGGGTGTCAGATCTCTCGACTCACCCTTGCTTGTAATGATTGTTCCTCCATGTGATGCTACTTCTTCTTCTTCTGGTAGGATTACTTCTACCTTCTCGAGTCTTCTGCATAATCCCAGCGAAGTTCGCTATTTTGGGATTGCCATGAGATTCGAGAGTTGTGAATATTTTCTAGCTTCAGCTCTTTTGAAAGTTGTGGAATTCTGCAGATGACTCAAAATGAGGTAGGCCTGATGGTTAAGGTTGCCGCTGGGCTGGAACTATTCCTCGGTCTTCTAGTGGAGGTTCTTGATCAGTGCATTTTAATGCACTTTTTATTGCTTTGCACTTGGTGTTTTCGATTGTGTTTTGTGCCTAATATTTGAGTGTTAGCACGTTTTTAGACATTGGGTCTCATTTGAGCAGTATAGCAATATCTTGATTAATTATTATTTTTATTGCATATTGACCCATGTCTACTCTGAAAGGCATAACTTTGGCTGTAGTTATCCAATTGAGGCGTACGAGAATGCTTTGGAAAGCTAAGGAACAGAGCTACAATTCATCTGTTTAGGGTTTTGGGCTGAATACTACTTTTTAATGAGCTTTTATCATAGAACCCGTTTAGGGGTTTAGATTTTCGTTTACCTGAGACTAAATACACATTTCAGAGCCATTTTTGCTCTCTTACGCATTATCATAGAATTTTGAGAACTTTTTGCCGTAACGTCCATGGAAGCCTAAGCCCTTAAGTCGATTCATCGATGAAAGGCTGCCATTTTACGGACTTTGAGGTTTGGTGTCTAATATTATTTCGTTTTTAGTTTTCAGTTTTTTCTTCTCTATCAATTCCACATTGGATTTCTTTGTTCTCAATTTTCATCTTTGTGTGATGCTTAATTACCCAGATTCAGCTTATTTGCAACATGCAAATCGTTTATATATGACACTTGTTTATATGTGAATCTATTTTCGGAACTCTTAACTATTCAGGTTATTTATTCGCTTATTTTGTTTAATGAGTGTAAGAATTTAGAGAGGATTGATTGAGTTCAATTATGATATTGATTGTGTTTAGTGGTGCTTGTTCACCATCATGATTGATTGAATACGTTGTTTTGACACTTGCTTTAAAATGGTGCGCATTTGTATAAACTAGTTGACGCTTGGTTGATTAGTTTATTATCAATTAAGAACTGAAACCTTGAACGAGTCTTGCACAAATATTTGGAATTTATGATAAATCCGAGACGAGCACCCGAAACTGGTGAATCGATTGTCTCTCTAAGATTGTTAAACCCCTCACACAAAAATTGTTCTTCAAAACTCCCTTTTTATATTGTTAATTTCGTTCTTGATTTTGGTAATTTCAGTAGTTGGAGGTCCTCGCGAGACGACCAAGGTCTCTTACCTTGATACTATATTTACCCTTTAAATTATTTTGACCTGCGTACGACCCCTGATCAAATTGGCGCCATTGCTAGGGATCTCTAATTAGGGATTTCCAACTTCAGGACCCCACTAACAGTACTAAGGTTTTAGTTTGTGTATTTGTTGAGTTTTCAGGTTTTTGTTACAGGTCACAGACATTGCCTCTATTGAATTCTAGGGTTTCTAGACATAAAGAATATGATTTTCAGGCGACTTTCTCTGATTGCTTCGTAAATTAGTCAGAAATCCGAAATAAATCAAAAAAGAGGACTCCCTATAGAGAGTATAGGGCCGAAAAATCCAAAATTCTTTTACTATTTGTAATTAATTATTCAGATTTTTCATAATCTCAAAAAAATTCAAAAATTTTGTATAATCTTCTTTTGATTTTATTAGATTTTTAGTGGTGTTTTTATATTTTTTAGATTAGTTTTGATTTGTTTTTTATTTTCTACCTTAATTTTAGTCATAAGTTCTTGGATTCTGATTCTAATTTTGCCTATCATAACATGGCTGGTAGAACTCTTAGGGAACTTGTTGCACCTGATGTTACTTTCAATGATTTGTGTATTAATTATCCTGATGTTGAAGTGCCTTTTGAATTAAGATATGGTTTGATACACTTGTTGCCCAAGTTTCATGGTATTGCAGGTGATGACCCTCACAAACATCTCAAGGAGTTCCACATTGTGTGCTCAACCGTGAAGCCCCAAGGTATTTTAGAGGAGCACATCAAATTGAGAGCCTTCCCCTTCTCACTCCAACATGCAACCAAGGATTGGTTATATTACCTCCAACCAGGTTCTGTTGAAAATAGGAGTGACTTGAAAAAGTTGTTCCTAGAGAATTTCTTTCCAGCATCCAGAGCTGCTTCAATCAGAAAAGAGATGTGTTATTAGGGAGAACTCCACTAAGTCTTTACATGAATACTGGGAGAGATTTAAGAAATTGTGTGCAAGCTGCCCTCTTCATCAAATCTCTGAGTAGCTACTTATACAGTATTTCTACGACGGTTTGTTGCCCATGGACAGAAATATTATGGATGCTGCTAGTGGAGGTGCACTTGTAGACAAGACCCCAGCAGATGCAAGAGCTTTAATAGAAAATATGTCCACAAACTCCCAACAATTCACAATTAGAAGCAGTTCTGCAGTTCTAACAAGGGGAGTAAATGAGATAAATGCTACTAAGTAGAAGAGCTTAGAGAACAAGTTGGATGAACTCACAGTTTTGGTAAAAAAAATTGGCATCAGGTCAGCCAACAAGTGCTTGTGGTATTTGCACCTTTGCAGAGCTCCCCACAGATTCTTGTCCTACGCTTCAAGAGGATCCTAATGTTGATACCCCTCAAGCATATGCAACTAACATATTTAACCCTCAAGTAAATTTTGATTTGTCTTCTAACAGGTACCACCCAAGATGGAGGAACCATCCAAACCTTAGGTGGGGAGGTCTGTAACACCCCTTTTCTAATAACCTTACTATTTAATAAAAATCAGAGTTCTTTTTTTTTTTTGAAATCAATCTAAGCGAGTGCTACACTTACTTCATCAAATCAACAACTTCAATTTTTATAGTTCGGTTAAAACCACAAGATACATAGCACCATTGATATATCGTTCAGTTCGCATCAACCAAGTATAGTTACTACAGCAGCGGAATGATAACAAGTTCGAAAAACAAAGCCAAATACAGCACCAATAATAGTCTAACATCATAAAGACAATAACACATAAGTATAAGACGCCCCCCCGGTGCTACGTATCAGAGCATGACACTTCCTACCAGACGAAGGCATAAGGGTAACCTTCACTCATCATTACCTGCACGTCGCCGACATAAGAAGCAACATAAAAGCAGTAGGGTGAGTCTCTTTTCATAATTAATAACATATGGAAATAAGCACTGCATAGGAAAAAGGTAACCAGGCACACCGATTCACAACAATGGCAACAACCACATCAAAATTACATTTCCCAAACAACACTACATAATATGAGGTTATGCATGAGATGCAACCCAAACTCCACGGGCACATGCATGTCGGATCCGTCACCAAATACAAATAGGCCGTAGCCTCTGCTCACCAAATACAATTAGGCCGAAGCCTCTGCTCACCAATAATGCACATGTTTCATGAGATGCTATGGAAATGCATCACAACGCACCACACAATTCATCAATTCACCATTCAATTCAACTCACCATTATATTAGTCAGCTCACCAATTTAAAATTAGGCCGAAGCCTCTGCTCACCAATCACACCATAATACACTCACCAACTCAACCCACCACTCACACCAACACCAATTTCAATTAGGCCAATTTAGCATTTGACACGACATAGGGAAAATGAATAAAAATTGAAATTAGACACCTAGAACAACTTCAGTCCAGAACCACCAGTAAATTAACTCATTTTTGCATAAAACCAGAATTTTTGGATAGACACCGAAATTAGCTTCGAAACGCATTTTGAACCGTTAAATTTGGATAACCGAGTCAAAAGTTACGTTAAAAACAAAACCGGAAAAATACTTAGACATTCTGGAAACTGGCGCCCAGGCGCTGGGCGCCCAGGGGCAACACAGGACTTGGCGCATGGGCGCTGGCACCCAGGAAACAGCAACGCGCGCATAGGCGCTGGCGCCCAGGAACAGCAACACGCGCATAGGCGCTGGCGCCCAGGAAACTGGCGCAGGGGAACACAGCGCCCAGGCACTAGGCGCCTAAGGCCAACACGCAAGAAAACTCATTTTACTTCGAAATTGATTTTGTGCGAGCCAAATACTCAGAATATGAGAACCCAACAAAAATTTTGGCAAAAAGTGACACGCATTTTTGGCGCCCATGCACTAGGCGCCTAGTGAAAACACGGAACACAACTCCTTTGGTGACCAAAATTATTTTGCACGAGCTATTTTACTTGAATATGAAAACCAGAAACCAAAATTGGCAAAACAATCACCAGAACATTGGGGCCCTTGGCGCCCATGAAACAAGGCGCCTAGCGCCAAAACAGCAACACAGTGGCACAGAACTGGAAAACTGGCGCAGGCACACTGGCTGGGCGCCTGGCGCCCATGACTGAGGCACAGAAAAAACAGCAACAAGGCATATGGCGCCCAAGGCGCCTAGGGGCTTCCAAAATCAAAATTTTTCAAATTCAAACACCAAATTAAGTTCACCAAACACTCAATCATATATATATAATTCAATTATCATCATGATCCTCAATTCTCACCAAACAAACACCAACAAGTCATATACTCAAATACGTGGCATACAATTCGCATTAGCAACAATTCAAACACCAAATTATGCGATTTCAACATAGGCAATTCCTAATCATATATCACAACACTACGATTAAATCAACAACACACAATCCATTCATAGAAATTATCCTAGAACCCTAACCCTAGGCATTACTAATTCGCATAAGGTATTATAGATAAAAAGAGGACCCCCTAACCTCTTAGAAGTCGAAATTTGCTAGACAATGCTCCAAAGAAATGCAAGACACCAACAAGCCTTCTCTTCCTCCTTGAGTGATTCGCCCCTTTTCTTCTTCTCCTCTTCACTTCGCGACTTCTCCTCTTCTCACTCTCTCTTTTTACGTTTCTTTTTCTTTCTTTTGCACACTTGAGTGAAAATGCAACTAACTCCCAAGACCCCTAAGTGAGTCGACTCCTATGACCATCCAATGGGTCATGGGCTCACTTGTGGGTCATGGGCCCCCAAGCACCACCTTAATTCGTGACAACACCTCCTAATAAAATAAAATAAAATAAATTAAACCTTGAATTATTTAATTAAATTAAATAAATATTGTAAGCCTTAAATAACTTAATTAAATAAATAATTAAATTATTTTGGGGCGTTACAACTCTCCCCCACTTAGAATATTTCGTCCTCGAAATTACCTGAATCAAACAACTCCGGATATGCTTCCCGCATCTTAATCTCCAGCTCCCAAGTCATACTTTCACCAGCAGCTCCTAACCAAACCACCTTCACTAAAGGAATCTCCTTCCCTCTCAGAATCTTCACTTCTCTATTTTCAATTCGCACAGGCATAGTCTCCACCGTGAGATTATCCCGTACCTCTACTTCATCCATCTGAATTACATGAGACGGGTCCGGAACATACTTTCGAAGTTGTGACACGTGAAACACGTCATGCAAATTCGAAAGATTAGGCGGCAAGGCCACCCTGTAGGCAACACTTCCCACCCTCTCCGTAATCTGATACGGACCAATGAAACGGGGAGTTAACTTCTTTGATTTCAAGGCACGCCCAACACCAGTCACCGGAGTGACTCTCAGAAACACATGATCACCGGCCTGAAACTCTAAATCCTTCCTTCTCTTATCATGATAGCTCTTTTGTCGACTCTGCGACGCTTTCATCTTCTCACGGATTAATTTTACCTTCTCAGTTGTTTCTCGCACAATCTCAGGCCCCAATACTGCACTCTCTCCAGATTCATACCAACATAACGGAGTCCTACATCTCCGACCATACAACGCCTCAAACGGTGCCATTCCAATACTAGAATGAAAACTGTTATTGTAGGTGAACTCTATCAACGGAAGATGAGAATCCCATGAACCTCCCTGCTCGAGAACACATGCCCTCAACAAGTCCTCTAACGACTGAATAGTCCTCTCCGTCTGACCATCTGTCTGCGGATGATAAGCGGAGCTCAACCTCAACTTAGAACCCAGAGCTTCTTGCAAACTTTTCCAAAACTCAGAAGTGAATCTTGGATCTCTATCAGATACAATACTAAGCGGAACGCCATGCAACTTCACAATTGTCTTGATGTAGATCTCTGCCAACTTTGGAACTGGATAAGTCATATCAATTGGTAAGAAATGAGCAGACTTTGACAACCTGTCCACAACCACCCATATAGCATCAAACCCTCTCACTGTATTGGGCAAACCAGTCACAAAATCCATGGAAATGCTATCCCATTTCCATTCCGGAACTTCTAATGGTTGCATCAACCCCGCAGGCTTCTGATGCTCAATCTTAGACTTCTGACAAGTCAGACAAGAATACACAAACTGTGCCACATCCTTCTTCATACCAGGCCACCAGAACAATTTCTTCAAATCTTGGTACATTTTCGTAGCCCCTGGATGAATACTCAACTTGCTCCTATGGCTCTCCTCAAGAATCATTCTCTTCATCTCAGCATCATCAGGAATACAAATCCTATCTCTGAATCTCAACACACCTTGGGAATCTAACTTGAAATCCCCATTCACAGCTTGATCATTCACAACTAACAAGTCTACCAACTTTACATCTGACTTTTGGGCTTCTCGAACACTAACCAAAAATTCATTGCCAATCTTCAACATTCCCAATCTGACACTCTGCGGTGTCACTTCACAAACCAGACTCATGTCCCGAAACTGCTCAATCAACTCTAATTCTTTCACCATCATAGCCGACATATGCAAGCTCTTCCGACTTAAAGCATCAGGCACGACATTAGCTTTGCCGGGGTGATAGTTCAAGCCGAAATCATAATCCTTCAGCAATTCTAACCAACGCCTCTGTCTCATATTCAGCTCCTTCTGATCGAACAAGTATTTCAAACTCTTATGCTCACTAAACACTTCAAATCTAGTACCATACAGATAGTGCCTCCAAATCTTCAGCACAAACACAATTGCAGCTAGCTCCAAATCATGAGTAGGGTAGTTCTTCTCATGGGTCCTCAACTGTCTGGACGCATAAGCTACTACCTTACCTTCTTGGATCAACACACCTCCCAAACCCATCTTGGAAGCATCACAATATACTACAAACGGTTGATCCGGAACAGGCAAAGTCAACACGGGCGATGTTGTCAACCTCTTCTTCAACTCATTGAAGCTCTCCTCACAGCGAGCATCCCACACAAAAGCTTTTCCCTTACACGTCAATTGAGTCAACGGAAGGGCTAACTTCGAGAAACCTTCTATAAACCTCCTGTAATAACCAGCTAGTCCCAAGAAGCTTCTAATCTCTGTAACTGACCTCGGGCTCTCCCATTGCAACACAACATCAATCTTGGCCGGATCCACAGCTATACCATTACCGGGAAATATGACCAAGGAAACCTACTTCATTCAGCCAGAACTCACACTTAGACAACTTTGCATACAATTTCTTTTCTTTCAACACTTCTAGTACTAACCTCAAATGTTCGGCATGCTCCTCTTCTGTCTTAGAATACACCAGAATGTCGTCAATAAACACAACTACAAATCGATCCAAGTAACTATGGAAGGTACGATTCATGTACTCCATAAACACTCCCGGCGCGTTTGTAACACCAAACGGCATCACTGAATATTCATAGTGCCCATATCTCGTTCTGAAAGCGGTTTTCTGAATGTCTTCATCCTTTACCTTGATCTGGTGATAACCCGACCTCAAATCGATTTTGCTAAACACTTTAGCACCTACCAACTGGTCCATCAAATCATCAATTCTGGGAAGTGGATACCTGTTCTTTATTGTCACCTTGTTCAATTGCCTATAATCGACACAAAGTCTCATACTCCCATCCTTGTTTTTCACTAACAATACCGGAGCACCCCATGGTGACACACTTGGCCTTACAAATTTCTTCTCAAGTAGATCTTCCAATTGCTTTTTCAATTCAGACAACTCTGAGGCTGACATTCGGTACGGTGCCATAGACACAGGCCTAGTACCAGGTATAAGATCAATAGCAAACTCAACCTCCCTCTCTGGCGGAACACTTGGAATTTCATCCGGGAACACTTCAGGAAATTCACACACTACCTGAACCCCTTCAATGATCGCCTGATTCTCAGCAGACAATGACGCCATCAAAGCAAACAGTTGAACTCCCTCTTTCATTACCTTATGCAATTGACCAGCAGGCAACAAAACAGATTCTTCTTCTTCGGGAGGAAGGAAACTCACAGATCTCCGGAAACAATTAATATGCACATGGTTAACTACTAACCAGTCCATACCAAGAATGACATCTAACCCTCCCAACGGCAAACAAATAAGGTCAACAAGGAAATCTCTGCCGAAGATTGACAGAGGGCACTTAGCACACACAAGAGAGGTAGTTACTGAACCCTTAGCTGGAGTGTCAATAACCATCTCCCTCATCATAGAAGACAAAGCAAGGTCCAATTTCTCAACAAATAAAGCAGCAATAAATGAATGCGTAGCACCAGTATCAATAATAGCAATCAAAGGAATACCATTAATAAAACATGTACCTCTAATCTCATTAGTATCCTCCGATCCTGCGAGAGCAAACACTTTTCCATAGGACTTCTCTTTCTTCGGCTTAGTACACTTGGTACTAATATGACCTGCCTCCCCACAGTTGTAGCACACCACATCCCTTTTCTCACATTTCGCAGCCACATGACCTTCTTTACCGCACTTGAAACATTTATTATCCGAGCAGTCAAAACTCTTATGGCCCGGCTTGCCACACCTGTAGCACACAACCTTTGCAGGGGCATCTCCCCCACTTGGTTTCTTATTATCAGCATACCTCTGCTTACCCTTACCAGCCTGAACCTCATATGGCTTACCTCGGTTCTGAAATTTACCCCTCTGATCTCTCATGACCTTGGAGTGAGCATTACTATCATCTTCGAATATCCTGCAACTGTCAATTAAATCAGCGAATACCCGAATCTTCTGGTACCCTATAGCTTTCTTTATATCAGCCCTCAGTCCATTCTCAAACTTAATACATTTTGAAAATTCAGAATCAGCATCGGCATAATGGGGATAAAACTTAGCCAATTCAGTGAACTTGGCAGCTGATCAGTGCATTTTGATGCACATTCTTCCATGTTTATACTTAAGCATTTCTATGTTTTGCTTTGTTTATTTTTATGTTTTATAATGTTTTTCTAATTTAGTTTATTTTTGGCTTAATTTGATTTCCGTATTTTATTTTCAGCTTTAGCAGCTTTCACGAAAAAATTCATAACTGGAGCTACGAGTATCGGATGGACGCGTTCTAATATGCGTTGAAAAGCCAAGAGAAAGAGCTGCAACTTTCATGTTAAAGTCAAAAGCTAATTCGGAGCGCAAGAGTCCCAAATAATTCGCTGAAGTTCCAGACTTAATGAATATTTAGTTTTGGGCCGGACTTTTTATGTTTTTCGACCCGTTGGGTTAGAACCCGAATCTTTTACTCTGCTTATACCTAGCAGCCGCGGTACTGTTCATGGACATTCTTTTTTTTACTATTCACGAAAAGACACACTGAAATCGTATTTTGTTTGGAACAATGGTGATGGAGAACTAATTATCCAGAGTTGATCTGCTGTAATGAAGTTTCCAATGCTTTGAGGTTTTTATTTTATCAATTCAATTTCAATTCTCTTTCAATTCTATTCTATGGAAATTCATATGCTTAATCTGTATTTCATGGAAAGGTTTTGATGAAATTCGCATGATTGTGTTCCTGAATTTAATCGCTGTTTACGTAGCTTTTTCGTTAAACCGCGTTTGTAATCGTATTTGCTTAATTTACGATTGTTTAATCCATTTGCTTAATTCGGAATATAGGAATACCAGTCTGTTCATTGTCTTTTGCGCTTGTCAATTGGTATTGAACCGAATAGAGATTGAAGCCGCTTAGGGAATTGATAAGGTAGAAACCAGTGATTAGCCGGAAACCGAAAACAGTAGATTGACCACTTTTATAATCACGTATTTTAATCGTTATTTAATTGTTTATTCAATTGTTTCTGAAGCAAAACTTAAACCCCCCTTTGTTCTAGTCAGTTGGTTAATTCATACAAGAATCCTTGAGAGACGATACTCGAGTTGTCGTTACCGTAAACTACATTTTAAAAAATCACTCGTTTTGACCCGTGCATGACAGCGGATCAAATTGGCGCCGTTGCCGGGGACTCTTGTTGTTATTAACTGATTTTAGAGTCATAGGTCTAGTGCTCTGGCGTTTAGACCCTAGTTTCCTCACTGTTTTGGCAATTTCGCAGCTCAGTGTCAAAAATCCGGTTTTCAGGAAAATTGTGTCCGTTTCAAAATCGGTTTCTTGCAACCTGAGCGGAAAAATCGTGCGATCATTAGTCCCCTACTCATGGAAATGGAATGAGTTACGGGACTACAGCCTCAAATTGCCAAATTCCTCCTCCTTCTATTTTTTATGAATTTTTTACTGTTTTCATAGTTTCGAAAAATTCCAAAAAAATTCTCAAAATTATTATTTCACTTAATTAGATTAAATTTGGTGTTTTTGTATTTTTCTGAATTTATTTTAATCATATCTCTTCTTTGATTTTGTTTCTGCCTACTAGGGACATTGTTGGCATTTTCGCATTTGTTGCTGCATTGCTACATTAATCCTGGCTACTAGGTCTGTTTGTTCTGACTTGTTTGCTTTTGATCCTGAAGTTGAGAGAACCTTACACACACGCCGCAGGGCAAATCAGACTAGCACTAGTTCACCACCCGTTATCGATTCTGATTCTGACTATTTGCATAATTTGTTTGATTCTGATTCTGAACTTGCTTTTGATAACATGGCTGAACAAAGAACACTAAGGCAGCTTGCTGCCCCTGATGTGAACTATAATGGTTTATGTATTGATTACCCTCAAGCTGATACACCATTTGAATTGAAATCTGGTTTAATACACTTGTTGCCAAAGTTTAATGGTCTTGCAGGTGAGGATCCGCATAAGCATTTGAAAGAATTTCAGGTTGTGTGCTCTACACCATTGAGGCCTGAAGGAATCACTGAAGATCACATCAAACTCAGAGCCTTTCCATTCTCATTGCAAGGTGCAGCAAAGGATTGGATATATTACCTTGAACCAAATTCTATCACAAGTTGGAATGCTCTGAAAAGAGTGTTCTTAGAAAAATATTTTCCTGCCTCCAGAGCTGCATCAATCAGAAAGCAGATATGTGGAATTAGACAGGATGGTGAGTCATTAGCTGAGTACT
>JAZGSX010000035.1:0-42500 GCA_039519185.1 Astragalus membranaceus
CAAGTTGTGACTCTTCTACAATGCCCAAAACGAACCCAAATAACACGAAACTTTAGCCTAAACAGTAAATCATTTTGTCTAGTTCTCAAAGAAATTGGATCCATTCGAAAAGGAGTTCATTTGAAAACACCACGATCAAAACATTGACCCCATGTCCAGACGGTCCCCAGAATTTTACCCTAACTTGCGAAGCCCATAACTGGAGCTATACTACTCCAAATGCGACCCAACCAAAGCCAAAATGACCAGCGTTCAGTCTATTTCCTAACAAAATATGTCCCATAATTTTTGGACAAGCGAAAGGTTTCCAGTTTTAAAAATACAGAACCTATGTCCAGAATGCTCCCAGATTATTAACCTCACTTGTGGAGCCTATAACTAAATATACACAAATCCAAATTGAATGAAACCGGTACCAAAACGACCGGCGTGAAATCTATTTTCACGAACAATTAAACACAATTTTTGGACTGGCCGAACAGTCCCAGTTTCACGAAAACCGAAACAGTGTTACGCACCACATCTCAACATTTTACAAACACAACAATACACATCAATCAATCAATTAAACATCAACTTTAACAATTTGAACAAAGCATTCTTAAGAACATACCACAATAAGAGCTAACCCAATGAAATACATAAACCGTGCCAATTATAAAGAGTACAACAGTCAAAACAAAATCAGGGACAATCCAGCGTAGGAATTACAGCTCACGGTCATGAAGTGGTTCGCAAAAATTCGGAGTTGGAAACATCACATGTTGAGGAAAATTAGGCAAAAGACCGAATAAGGTAGATAACGACAATATAAAATATAGTCCACTTTTCAAAACCATTCCACACGGCACTTAGTGCGTAATATAATGCGAAATCAAAACCAAACCATAGTAAAAACTTTATACAAAATCAGTGTTCATTTATTAAAATAAATTTCATACCAATACTAGCACTCAACCACAAAATTGTTTTACAGGTGTCCAAAAGCAACTTCAGAAATCACTTTATTTTTCAGATCTCAAAACCACATAACACAACTCAAGAAGTAACGACCAAAAATTTTCATAAAACCCAAGCGTACAATATCAAACCCCAAGTGGCATGGAAATTGCAAAATAATTCATGAAGACCCTACACGTACAACACTGCATGTCAAAACAATCAGGAACAACACCAGAAATAAACAACTAACGCAAAAGATGTCATAATTCCTTAAAATAAATACAAACAGCCTCATAATGGAAAACATTTATAAATCAGGGAACCCCAAACCTCAACATTTTTAGGCATGTACTAGTCTGACATAATTTATCAAAACAATTCCCTACAATGCATTTAGACTCCACGCCAAGACACACCACCAAAGAGTTCATATAAGACCTAGTGTCGAAACAATTTTAAACTAGTCGAAACACATGTGAATACTAACCAACAAGGTAAGTTATTGATGACCACACAAACGAAGTCAGAATTCATTCCACAAGAAGGTTAAAGAATAGCAACCAACAACAGGGACACAAGCTCACACACAGAAATGCAATACAACCTACAGTACCAGCAGGGGTATCTCCCCCACTAGTTCACTTACCATTAGCAACTCTTGGTTTACCTGCAACACAAATATTGGTCAGCACTTAAAAGACAACAGTTGGTCGTACACCGACACAACGACTCGACGACTTGGCCGGACGGACCAACCATTGCTCTGATACCACTAATGTAACACCCCTTTTCTAATAACCTTACTATTTAATAAAATCAGAGTTTCTTTTTTTTTTTTTTTGAAAACAATTTAAGCGAGTGCTACACTTACTCCATAAAAATCAAGAGCTTCAATTTCCATAGTTCAATTAAAACCACAAGATACATAGCACCATAACAAGGAAAACCGTTTAGTTTACATCCACTAAACACAGTCACTACCAGCAGCGGAATAATAATTAAGTTCGAAAACAAAACAATACATCACCAAAAATGGTCTAACAGTATAAAGACAATAACATTAAAACATAGGACGCCCCCCGGTGCTACGTATCAGAGCATGACACTTCCTACCAAACGAAGGTATAAGGTAACCTTCACTCGTTATTACCTGCACGTTGCCGACATAAGAAGCAACATAAAAGCAGTAGGGTGAGTCTCTTTTCATAATTAATAACATATGGGAATTAAGCACTGCATAGGAAAAGGGAAACAGACACACCAATTCACAATAAGGGCAATAACCACATCACAGTTACATTCACCAAACAACAATGCAAAAGGTATGGTTATGCATGAAATGCAACCCAAACTCCACGGGCGCATGCATGTCGGATCCGTCACCAAATACAAATAGGCCGTAGCCTCTGCTCACCAAATAAAACTAGGCCGAAGCCTCTGCTCACCAATAATGCACATGATTTCATGAGATGCTATGGGAATGCATCACAACACACCAAGTCCAATCAATTCACCATTTTAAATTCATAATCTCACCATAGTACATTAATCAGCTCACCAAATTAAAATTAGGCCGAAGCCTCTGCTCACCAATCTCACCTTATCACATTCACCAATTCAGCCCACCACTCACACCAACACCAATTCAAATAGACCAACTTAGGATATTGACACGACATAGGGAAAATGGATAAAAATAGCCATTTGGACACTTGAACACCATCAGCCCAGAAACACCAGTAAAAATAATTTATTTTTACATAAAATTGGAACAATTGGATAGACACTGAAATTAGCTTCGAAACGCATTTTGAACCGTTAAATTTGGATAACCGAGTCAAAAGTTACATTAAAAACAAAATAGGAAAAATACTTAGACATCCTGGAAACTGGCGCATGGGCGCTGGGCGCCCAGGGGCAACACAGAACTTGGCGCAGGGCGCCCAGGAGCAACACAAAAATTTGGCGCATGGGCGCTGGCGCCCAGGAACAGCAACACGCGCACAGGCGCTGGCGCTGGCGCCCAGGAACACAGCACGCGCATAGGCGCTGGCGCCCAGGAACATGGCGCAGGAACTGGCGCAGGAACTGGCGCAGGGGAACACAGCGCCCAGGCACTAGGCGCCTAAGGCCAACACGAAATACAACTCATTTTACTTCGAAATTTATTTTGTACGAGCCAAATGCTCAGAATAAGAGAACCCAACAAAGATTTTGTCAAAAAGTGAACAGAATTTTTGGCGCCCATGCACTAGGCGCCTAGTGAAAACACGCAATCCAACTCTTTTGTTGCCAAAATCATTTTGCAGGAGCCATTTTACCTGTATATGAAAACCTGAAAACAATTTTTACAAAACTATCACCAGAACATTGGGGCCCTTGGCGCCCATGACACAAGCACCTAGCGCCAAAACTGGCAGCACAGTGACACAGAACACAGCAACACAGGGCAACAGGCACAGCAACACAGTGACACGGACAGCACACAGTGGCAACACAAACAGCAACACAGTGGCAACACAAACAGCAACACGGTGGCAACACAAACAGCACACAGTGGCAACACAAACAGCAACACAGTGGCAACACAAACAGCAACACAGTGGCAACACAGTGGCTGAATTTCCAGCAACACACACACACCTAGGGCGCCTAAGGCTCCATAAATTTTTGAGTTCCTCTCAACCAAAATTCACCAAATTAAATCACCAATACCATCTATCAATACAATCACTAACCAACACATTTACCACCAAAAATTCATTCGATCATAATATCAAACCCCTAGCATGCATGTTGCGCAACATAGCCATTTCAACACCAATTAAGCACATTCTTGCACAATTCAATTTCAGCATAGCAACAACATTATAATACACAATTCATTCAATATAATCACTCTAAAACCTAACCCTACACAATACTCATCACATACACTATTAAAAACGAAAAGAAGAGCCCCCTAACCTCTTAGAAGTCGAAATTACTAGGCAAGCTCCAAGGAATTGCAAGACACCAACAAGCTCTCTCTCCTCCTTGAGTGCTCCACGAAATTTCTCTCCTTTTCCTCTTGCAATGTCGCGACTTTCCTCTTCTCACTCTCTCCCTATACGTTTCTTTTCTTTCTTTTGGGTGGAATAAGTGAAATGAAATTAACCCCCAAGACCCCTAAATGAGTCGACTCCTATGACTAGTTAATGGGTCATGGGCTCACTTGTGGATCATGGGCCCCCATGCACACCACCTAATTCGTGACAACACCTCCTAATTAAAATAAAATAAATTAAATTAATACTAGTCCTCACCTTATAAATAGGTCCAATTACCTCGCATATATTTATTTTATTTTCTACCACCACATAATTCCCAGTTAATTAAAATAAATAATTCAATTAGATAGCTAATTAAATTTGGGGTGTTACACCTAACCCTAGGCAATCACAATTCGCATAATTATTAAGAACAAAAAGAGGACCCCCTAACCTCTTAGAAGTCGAAATTGCTAAGCAAGGCTCCAAAGAATTGCAAGGCACCAACAAGCTCTCCCTCCTCCTTGAGTGATTCGCGAAGCTCCTCCCCCTTTCCTCTTGCAAGTTGCGACTTCTCTTCTCACTTCTCCTCTCTTTACGTTTCTTTTCTTTCTTTTCACAATTGAGTCAAAAATGCAACTAAGTCACAAGACCCCTAATGAGTCGAATTCCATGACAAGCCAATGGGCCACGGGCCTAATTGTGGATCACGGGCCCTTGCTCGCACCACTTAATTAGTGACAACACCCCTAATAAAATAAAATAAAATAATTAAACCTTGAATTATTTAATTAAATTAAATAAATATTGTAAGCCTTAAATAACTTAATTAAATAAATAATTAAATTATTTGGGGCGTTACATATCTCATTTTCAACCTATAATTCTATCAAGTGTCTTGTAATAGACCCTTTGATTTAGATTAATCAAAGTTGGGGAGTAAGCGAGGATAATTGGAATGAAGCTTCGGAAGTACTTTCAAACGCGGTGCCGAGCCTATGTAGGCGAATGATGAGTTTCTCGTGTAGATGTGTGACCAGAGAGTTCGTATCAAGGTAGTAGTGGATCATACTTGGAGATTGATGTGCTAACTTGAGAAGATTTTCTACACTTATTTCGTTAATTCAAGATTGTGTTCCAGCAACTTAAGGCCTTTCTGAGAATGTCGATCTTCGGTTAGTCAGATGAAAGACTTGACGAGATTTTGAGGACAAAATTCTTTCAAGTTGGGGAGAATGTAACACCCTCAAAATAATTAGCAAAATTATTTGGGTGTTAACCCAATTAAACTAATTTAGTACTTGACGGGTAAATTTACCGAGTGCTAAAATTATTTATTGGTGGTCGTTGGATCGTTAACCGAATAATACGGGTCAAGAAAGTTTTGGAATCGAAATAAGAGATTTAGATCAATATGGTAATTGGACCACGTTACCACGTATATATTAATAAATATATGTATATGCGTATGTGTGTGGGTGTAAAAGAGAAAGAATTAATTAAAAAGAAAGAAAGAAAGAAGAAAAGGATACGAGAAACAGAAGAGAGAAAAGGAGAGAAAAGAGAAAGAAGAAAGAATGGGTGAGGAGGAAGAAGAGGAAAAAGGAAGGGTTTCGGTTCACCAAAACGACTTCCTTCCAACACGAAAAATGCTCAGCGTTACTTCCTCTTCGATTTGGTACCAACATCATCATCATCAACTCACTCTACACAAATTCACCATTTTCGAAATTTGAGGAAAAATGGAGGTTTTGTGGTTCAAGCTCAAAGGAAAGCCTATAATGGTGGTGAGGAGCGAGCTCAAGGTGGATTACGCGAATATTGAAGTCTGATTTGGGGTTTTTGAAGAATTAAAGGTTAGGGTTCAAAAATTGGGTTTTTGTGAATAGTGGCTTGAAGTTGAAGAAGAAGATGAATAGTGTTCGGGGAAGATTTCGAGGAATTCGGTATTTCGGTCAAAAAGAGGTTTTGTGATCGAGTGGAAAGCTTTGGAAGCGGATTGGGTGTCGCCGGAGCGGGGAGCGTTCGTGTGGTTACTCGGTGATTTCGGCTCGATCGTGGATCACGCGTCAAGGGTGAGTTCTACTCACGTTTAGGATTTTTGTTTTTCGAATTAATTGACTGATTGTTTTATCGCTTTCGCTGGTCTGGAATATTACTTGATATTGTCTGTCTCGGGTTAGGAATCGATCGGGGCGAGTCTCGAGTTGTGTCGTGTTGAAACGAAATTTTTGATGATTTGATTTCGAAAGATTTTGACTTAAAAACCGTTAATGGGAAAATATGTCGTTTTTGATAAAATCCGTTTTGATTGATTTTTTGATTGGATTGATTGATTGTGCGGTATTGGTTGGGTTTGTTTTGCTGGTTGTTAAATCTGTTTTTAATCGGAACAAGAATCGGAGTTGAGCGGAATAGCGAATTTCGTAAGAAAACGGAAAACCTGCACTTTTCTGCAGATGGTCGCGTCGCGACCCGTCACCTTCGCGTCGCGACCGGGGCCAGTTTTATCACGCAAAAAGTTTCTGTCGTTTTTCGCGTCGCGACGGTAGCAGTTCGCGTCGCGACGCTTTTCAGATTTTCAGCAACTATTCACTGTTTTTGTTTTTGCGATAACTTTTGATCCGGGAATCCGATCGAGGTGTTCTAAGATGCGTTGGAAAGCTTATTCAGAGGCCTAACTGAATATTCTATTTTTAAGGCTAAATAAACTGTTTTTGATATTGAAAATGGTGTCAAAAAGTGGTCAACTAGAGTGCGAGTGTGAACTTGGATTTTATAAAATGTGGATTAAAGTGTTTCATTGATTGTCTGATTTGATGGACCGTGGGTTCATAGTATTGTAGATATACGTATAAAGTATATCGAGTTGGGTGACGACCCATTATTTAACATACTAGGGGGAGGCAGTCATGATCCTTTTACCTAGGCTCCATGCCAGTAGGAGAAGGTACTATTGGTAGGGGGTTCACCGCCTTGCAGCGTTCGCGTCAGCGGTGTTATGTTGTTTGTAGTACGTTTACCGGGTTCTTCGTTCGCGTCAGCAGTATCGTACTAAACTAATAGGTTACCGGGTTCTTCGTTCGCGTCAGCGGTAATCTGTTAAAATGTTTTATGCGGTCCATCGGGGGTAGCGTTCGCGCAGCCGATGCCGTATTAAATTAATACCAGATTTCATAACTGAACCGAGAGTGTTAGTAGGGGTTTCGGTAGAGCTCACTGAGATTGTATCTCACTGTTTAAATGTTGTTGTTTTACAGAGACACAGGGACAGCGGAAATCCAAGAGGCACGAGTAGGTTGAGCTCGGACTGGTTGCTGATAGCCTAGCTTTATGTTTAAGCTTATTTCCCTTTTGTTGTCTGTATACTAAGACATTATGTATTTAAGGTATATCTTTCTTCCGCTTTCTGGTATGATACTGAATACTATAATTGCTGATGGTATATGGTCTGAGAACCATATTGTCTTGTTGTAAATAAGACTGTTTGGGTTATATTCAGCGAAAAATTTATAGTGATATTCAGTGTCTAAGCAGGAAATATATCTCTGATGTGTTACTAATGTGCACCTGGGTATTTTTAGTCAATAGAAATACCGGGGTGTTACAGTTTTTGTTGTTGTTGTTGTTGTTGTTGTTGTTGTTGTTGTTGTTCAAGAAGATAATAAAGATTCTATTGAGAATATTTCAATAGAGGTTGTTGTTGTTGTTGTTGTTGTTGTTGTTGTTGTTGTTGTTGTTCAAGAAGATAATAAAGATTCTATTGAGAATATTTCAGTAGAGGTTGTTGTTGTTGTTGTTGTTGTTCAAGAAGACAATAAAGATTCTATTGAGAATATTTCTGTAGAGGTTGTTGTTGTTGTTGTTGTTGTTGTTGTTGTTGTTGTTGTTGTTGTTGTTATTGTTCAAGAAGATAATAAAGATTCTATTGAGAATATTTCAGTAGAGGCGGTTGTTGTTGTTGTTGTTGTTGTGGTGTTGTTGTTGTTGTTGTTCAAGAAGATAATAAAGATTCTATTGAGAATATTTCAGTAAAGGTTGTTGTTGTTGTTGTTGTTGTTGTTGTTGTTCAAGAAGATAATAAAGATTCTATTCAGAATATTTCAGTAGAGGCTGTTGTTGTTGTTGTTCAAGAAGATAATAAAGATTCTATTGAGAATATTTCAGTAGAGGCTGTTGTTGTTGTTGTTGTTCAAGAAGATAATAAAGATTCTATTGAGAATATTTCAGTAGAGGCTGTTGTTGTTGTTGTTGTTGTTGTTGTTCAAGAAGATAATAAAGATTCTATTGAGAATATTTCAGTAGAGGCTGTTGTTGTTGTTGTTGTTGTTGTTCAAGAAGATAATAAAGATTCTATTGAGAATATTTCAGTAGAGGCTGTTGTTGTTGTTGTTGTTGTTGTTTTTTGTTGTTGTTGTTGTTGTTGTTGTTGTTGTTGTTGTTCAAGAAGATAATAAAGATTCTATTGAGAATATTTCAGTAGAGGCTGTTGTTGTTGTTGTTGTTGTTGATGTTGTTCAAGAAGATAAAAAAGATTCTATTGAGAATATTTCAGTAGAGGTTGTTGTTGTTGTTGTTGTTGTTATTGTTGTTGTTGTTGTTGTTCAAGAAGATGATAAAGATTCTATTGAGAATTTTCAGTAGAGGCTGTTGTTGTTGTTGTTGTTGTCGTTGTTGTTGTTGTTGTTGTTCAAGAAGATAATAAAGATTCTATTGGGAATATTTCAATAGAGGCTGTTGTTGTTGTTGTTGTTGTTGTTGTTGTTCAAGAAGATAATAAAGATTCTATTGAGAATATTTCAATAGAGGCTGTTGTTGTTGTTGTTGTTGTTGTTCAAGAAGATAATAAAGAGTCTATTGAGAATATTTCAGTAGAGGCTGTTGTTGTTGTTGTTGTTGTCCAAGAAGACAATAAAGATTCTGTTGAGAATATTTCAGTAGAGGTTGTTGTTGTTGTTGTTGTTGTTGTTGTTGTTGTTGTTGTTGTGGTTGTTGTTGTTGTTGTTGTTGTTGTTGTTGTTGTTGTTGTTGTTGTTGTTGTTGTTGTTGTTGTTGTTGTTGTTATTGTTGTTGTTGTTGTTCAAGAAGATAATAAAGATTCTATTGAGAATATTTCAGTAAAGGCTGTTGTTGTTGTTGTTGTTGTTGTTGTTCAAGAAGATAATAAAGATAATAAAGATTCTATTGAGAATATTTCATGTAACACCCCGGTATATTTAACTTGTAAAAATACCAAAGCGTACCAATATGTAAACATCAGAGATAATAATTTCCTGCTTAGACACTGAATACCATTATAAAATCTTTGCTGAAATATAACATAACCGTCTTATGTACAGATAAGACCATACGGTACTCAGACCATAAACTGTCAGCACTATGGTAGTCAGAGTCATACAAGAAAGCGGAAAAAGATAAACAAAACACTGATGCCATAGTGTTATGATACATGGACAACAGAAGGAAAATAAACTTAAACACAAAACTAAATCATCCTCCATCACCCGGGGCCACCTACTCGTGCCTCTGAGGTTTCTTCTGTCCCTGTTTATCTGTAAAACAACAACATTTAAACAGTGAGATACAATCTCAGTGAGTTCTACCGCGACCCCTACTAACACTCTCGGTCCAATTATGAAATGGTTTTGACTGTATACGGCATCGACTGCGCGAACGCTCCAAACCCGATGAACCGTATTAATTAACCTTTGACAGGTCATCGACTGCGCGAACGCTACATACCCGATGAACCTGTTACAACCAAGTACGATACCGACTGCGCGAACGCTACATACCCGGTATTCGCACAACAAACAATTCAACACACCACCGACTGCGCGAACGCTACATACCCGGTGAACCACCTTACCAATTGTACTTTCCCTATTGCAAGAGGCCTAGGGTAAGGGTGCATGACTACCCCGCCTAGTATGTCTACATGGGTCGTCACCCAAACTCGATATAATATATATATTTATCTACAGCACTATGAACCCACGGTCCATCAAATCAGACAATCAATGAAACACTTTAATTCCAAGTTTTATAAAATCCAAGTTCACACTCGCACTCTATTTGACCACTTTTCGACACAATTTTCAGTATCAAAAACACTTCATTTTGCCTTAAAAATAGAATATTCAGTTAGGCCTCTGAATAAGCTTTAAAACGCATCTTAGAACACCTCAATCGGGTTCCCGGATCAAAAGTTATCGCAAAACGAAACACAGTGTTTGGTTGCTGAAATTCTGCCAAATGGCGCTGGAGTCGCGCCTGGCGCGCGAGTTACGCGCGAACTGGCAGAAAGTTCTGTCCAATTGCGCTGAAGTCGCGCCTGGAGCGCAGGTGAGGCGCGAACAGGCAGAAAGGGGGGTCTGTTAAGACAGATTTTGCGATTTTCGCGAAATCCGCTATTCCGCTCAATTCCGATTTTTGTTCCGATCAAAAACAGATTTGACAACCAGTAAAATGAGTCCAATTCAACCCACACAATCAATCAATCCAATTAAAAACTTAATCAAAACGAATTGTATTAAAACGCGACATATTTTCAATTAACGGTTTTCGTTCCAAAATCTCTCGAAACCAATTAACGTAAAAACTAACGAGACACAAAAACATCCTAAGCGTGAGTAAAACTCACCCTTGAAGCGAGAGTCGTTGCCGAGCCGAAATCACCGACTTGTCAAAATCGCCGAATCGAATCCAAACAACACCGAACCGCTCCTTTCTTCGTTTCGAATTCCCAAACGCGTTCCACCGCTCTTGGCTTCGTTCCTAATCACGTTTCCATCATCAATTTCATCTCACAACTCAAGATTTCAACAATTCAATTCCAAAAACCCCTAGAAATTCGTAGGTCATGAGGAGGGGGAAAAATTGAAGAGAATCTTACCAAGTTATAGGGTTTTGTAGAGGAGAGGGAGATGGTGATTGTGCTGAAATTTGAGGTGATGGGGTTTCCTCTTCTTCTTCCTTTCTCTTCTTCTTTCCTCTTCTTCTTTTTCCTTTCTTTCTCTTCTTTTCTTCCTCTGCTTTCTCCTCTGCGCTTTCTTTCCTTTTTCTTTCTTTCTTTTATTCTTTCATTTAACACACACACACACATACTTATTTAATTAATAAATAAGTGGTAGCGTGGTCCAATTACCGTATTGATCTTAATTCCTTATTTCGATTCCAAAACTTCCTTGATCCGTATTATTTGGTCAACGATCCTGTGACAGTCAATAATTAATTTTAGCACTCAATAATTTTACCAATTAAGCACCAAATTAATTCAATTGGGTTAACATCCAATTAATTCGATTAATAATTTTGAGGATGTTACATTCTCCCCAACTTGAAAGAATTTTGTCCTCAAAATTAAACACAACATACCTCAAGAGAACAAATACGGATACCGAGTCCGCATATCGTCCTCCAACTCCCAAGTAGCTTCCTCGGCGGAGAAACCATCCCAAACCACCTTGACAATGGGAATTGACTTTGTCCGTAGCGTCCTCTCGCCACGTTCCATGATGTAATTCGGACTAGGTTGGAAAGACAAGTCCGGTCGGAGGTCAATCGTTTCAAAATCTAACGGTTGACTTGGATCGGGAATGTACTTTCGCAACTGAGACACATGGAATACATCATGCAAATTTGACAATGGAGGAGGCAAGGCGATGCGGTATGCAAGAGGCCCAACTCGCTCGATAATTTGGAAGGGTCCAATATACCGAGGGCTGAGTTTCTTCACCCGTAATGCCCTACCTGTGCCAATTGTTGGTGATAATCTCAAAAACACATGATCACCCGACTCAAACTCTAACGGCCTTCTCCTTTTGTCGGCATAACTCTTTTGCCTACTTTGAGCGGCTTTCATTCTTTCCCTGATCTGGCGGATCTTTTCAGTAGTGTCTTGAATCACCTCGGGTCCTAACAATCGGTTCTCACCGACTTCCCACCAACACAATGGAGTTCTACATTTCCTTCCATACAAGGCTTCAAAAGGCGCCATTCCGATACTGGAATGATAACTGTTGTTATATGAGAATTCAACCAGTGGAAGATGATCCTCCCATTTCTTCCCGTTATCAAGTACCGAAGCCCTAAGCATATCCTCTAATGTCTGGATAGTTCTCTCGGTCTGCCCATCTGTCTGCGGGTGATAAGCGGTACTAAGAAGTACTTTGGTCCCCAATGCTTCATTCAGAGCTTTCCAAAATCGAGAAGTGAACTTCGGATCTCGATCCGACACTATACTGGTAGGAACCCCATGTAACCTTACTATGCTCTTCAAGTACACCTCAGCTAACTTGGATACTTTACTGCTAGCACGGACCGGAATAAAATGAGCTGATTTGGTTAACCGATCTACAACTACCCAAATGGAGTCGTTACCGGCTTGAGACTTTGGCAACGCCATTACAAAATCCATGGAAATCTCTTCCCATTTCCACACTGGCACATCTAGTGGCCGTAGCAGACCAGCAGGCTTCTGATGTTCTATCTTAACTCTTTGGCAAGTTAAGCACTTTGATACAAATTCAGCAATTTCTAACTTCATTCCTTGCCACCAATACATCTGTTTTAAATCTCTATACATTTTGGTGGATCCAGGGTGTACAGAAAATATACTTCGGTGTGCTTCCTCTAGCACTTGCTTTTTAATATCTTCATTATCGGGCACACAGATCCTACCGTTGAAACAAATCACTCCATCCCTATCTTCAGTAAAATCCGGCAACAATTTTTGCGATTGTAGCCTCACATCATTAACCTGTGCTAAGCGAATAGAATCCCTTAATGAGCTAGAGATCCTGAAGTGGCTCAGCACTAACCGGTTCTTCCTTGATCTTGCATTCAAATTCAAGTCCCTAAAGGACTCCAACAACTCCATTTCATGCATCATAAACTTTGCTATGTGAATGGATTTCCTACTTAGTGCATCGGCTACAACATTAGCCTTTCCCGGATGATACTTCAATTCGAAGTCATAATCCTTCAGAAATTCCACCCACTGTAACACCCTAAAATAATTTAATTAAGTAATTGATTAAATTATTTAAAGTGTTGCACTAATTCTTTTATTATATTATAATATAGCATTTTATTTTAATTGAAGGGGATGGCATCGGAAATATCGGAATTGCAAGTGACGGCCCAAGAAGCCCAAGCCCGTTGGCTTAGGCGCTCCTTAGGCGCTAGGGGTCTAGGTTGTGCCCCAATTGTGCCAAAAGTGAGCAAGTGAGTCGAAGGAGAGAAGAAAAGAAAGAAAGTCGAAGAGAGGAGAAGAGAAGGGAGGAGGCGACTTCAAGCTAAGGAGTTAGGGTTTGTGCACCTTGATCCTAGGTAAGGGTTCCTAATCTTTATGATTCGATTTCCTTTCTCTATCAAGTGCTTAGGTTTTCGTTTTTCCCTAACCCTTCCTATTTTTGTTCAATTCGCGAATGGTCCAAGAGATAGAGAGAGAGGACGTGTTCGTGAATAAGGGAAGAAGAAGGAGAAGAATTCTTGTTGCGGTGGTTTGTCTGTGCTTCGGTGGAAAGAGCTCTAGTTCGTCATAATCAAGGTTAGGGGAGTCTCACTCTATAATAGAGAGTATAATAGGGTGTATGTAAACCATAGGATCCCACTTGACATTATTTTGTTAATTGTTAGATTGTTTAGGTTAGTTGAAATTGATAATTAGTGTGATTGATTCGATTTCCTATGCTAATGTTAGATTACATGTGTTGGTTTTATGCCTTGTTGTGTCCTTAATGCATGATAGAATGAATGATTGGTATGAGCATAATGTATTTTGTGAATTGTTGTTGTGAATTGTTTTGGAAATTTGATGTTTAGTAGATGTTGGGTCACATGGGCGCCAAGTGCCTAGGGAAAATAGCGCTCTGTGTACTGTAGCAGTGGGTTTGGGTTGGGTTGCGTGTGTTGTTTTGCTGCCTGGGCGTGCGTGTGTTGCTGTCTGGGCGCCTGTGCTGCCCAGAATGGCGCCTGGGCGCCTGTGTCCCATGGAGTGTGCGCCTAGGGGTGGTTTATGTGAAGCTCAATTTCTAAACAGTTTTTACCGAGCCAAATTTTGTATTCACCTGACCAAATTGTATTTAAAACACTTTGGCTAAGGAATTTCCAGATTTGCACTTGTGGTTTTGAAATGGTCCTATTGGGCATTGTTTTGGCTTGTCTAAGGGGTGCCTTGTGTGCACTTCAATTTCTAAACAGTTTTTACCGAGCCAAATTTTGTATCCACCTGACCAAATTGTATTTAAAACACTTTGGCTAAGGAATTTCCAGATTTGCACTTGTGGTGTTGAAATGGTCCTATTGGGCATCGTTTTGGCTTGTCTAAGGGGTGTCTTGTGTGCACTTCAATTTCTAAACAGTTTTTACCGAGCCAAATTTTGTATTCACCTGACCAAACTGTATTTAAAACACTTTGGCTAAGGAATTTCCAGATTTTCACTTGTGGTTTTGAAATGGTCCTATTGGGCATCGTTTTGGCTTGTCTAAGGGGTGTCTTGTGTGCACTTCAATTTCTAAACAGTTTTTACCGAGCCAAATTTTGTATTCACCTGACCAAATTGTATTTAAAACACTTTGGCTAAAGAATTTCCAGATTTGCACTTGTGGTTTTGAAATGGTCCTATTAGGCATCGTTTTGGCTTGTCTAAGGGGTGTCTAGTGTGCAATTCAATTTCTGAGCATAATTTACCGAACCAAATTTTGTATTCACCTGACCAAATTGTATTTTAAGCACTTTGGCTAAAGAATTTCCAGATTTTCACTTGTTGTTTTGAAATGGTCCTATTGGGTGTTGTTTTGACTATGTTATGGTGCCTAGGGGTGAGCTGTGAGTTCTGAACATATTTTTCCTAGCCAAATTCTGTATTCACGTGACCAAATCCCATTTAGAACATTTTGGCTAGAGCGGTTTTTAATTTTTAGGTGACCTAATATGGTTGTGCGTTGGGTGTTGTGTTGGGCGCCAAGTGTGCCGCCCAGGGCGCCAAGTAGTGCGTCCGTGCTTTGTCTTTTGGCTTCGGTCCTAATGGTAACAGATTGGTCCCTAGAGCTAGCTTAGTCATAGAGACGTGATTGAGATGAGAAAATAATGTGTTGATTGATGATGAGGCCATGGGGGCTAAAACTAAGATTAATTAAAGATGTGATATAGGATACATGGGCCGTGTTGTTAAGAATTATGATTGTGGAATTGTCATGGAGTCTCATGCATACATAAGGCTGCGGTCTGAGTTTTAAATTAAGATGATAAGGCTGCGGTCTGAGTTCTAAATCAAAATGATAAGGCTGCGGTCTGAGTTGATATTATGTTGATAAGGCTGCGGTCTGGGAAAATGGTACCACATGCATAACTGGTATTGCATACATCCTCATGATAAGCATGCGAGTTGGTGATTGTAGGAACTATGTTATTGTATGACTGTATGAGTGTGATGCTATGATGGAATATACTTCTTATTATAGTCTTTATTATGTAGTTGAGACTCACCCTTCTGTTGTTGTTTACCACAGGTAGTCCTGAGTGAAGGCTTACTCCTTTCACTCCCGAGTCGGTCTGCTCTGATACGTGACACCTAGGGGGTTGGCTTAGGATTTCTAATGTTATTTAATTGTTGTTGAATTTTGTATGCATTGATCTAATGATTTTCCGATGAGGCCGTTGTTTGGCATTTTGAGATTATGTTATTTTTCCGCTGCGAGACATCTAAATTATAATGTGTGGATTCTGTTGGTAAAATCAAGAGTACCCTAATTTATTAAATGGTGTTGCGTATTGTAAAGGTATAAGGAAGGCTTAGACTGATTTGATCGTTGTTAGATTAAGTACGTGTGTAGCATTCCATTCAAAAAGAAATTTTGAAACTCTGATCTCTATGAAAAATAGCCGGGTAGAATGGGGTGTTACATTAGTGGTATCAGAGCAAAAGTTCGGTCTGTCCGACCAAGTGTGTCTGTCTGTCATATTGTGTATGACAATTAGATGTTTTTGTTTTAAGTTCTAAATTGTCGTTTATGCTGCAGTGCTAGGTTGATATGGCTAGAAGGGATGATGCTGCTTTGGCTGCTGCTCTGCAGGCCATAGCCCAAGCTGTTGGAAATCAACACAATGCTGCTGATATGAATGCCCGTAACCTGGCAACGTTTCAGAGGGAGAACCCACCCACCTTCAAGGGTCGGTATGATCCCGATGGAGCCTTGTCGTGGTTGAATGAGATAGAGCGGATATTCCGTGTTATGGATTGCACTGCTGCCCAGCAAGTGAAGTTCGGGACGCACATGCTGGCGGAAGAGGCTGACAAGTGGTGGTTAGGGATGCCGCATAGGTTGAACACTGCTGGTGAAGAGGTTACTTGGGAAGTCTTCACAAGGGAATTTAAAAGAAAGTATTACCCTGAAGACGTTCGGGCCAAGAAGGAGGTAGAATTTTTAGAACTGAAGCAGGGAAATAAGACAGTGGCTGAGTATGCAGCCAAATTTGAAGAGCTGGCCCAATTTTGTCCTTACTATGCCAATGATGCTGATTCAGAGTTCTCTAAGTGTGTGAAATTTGAAAGTGGCCTGCGACCTGACATTAAGAAGGCAATTGGGTATCATGAGATACGGGATTTTGCTAGGCTAGTTGACAAGAGTAGAATTTATGAAGAGGACAGTTCTGCTGCCTACAAGGTTGGGAAAGAGAAAAGGAATACCCAGTTTAGGGGAAAGCCCTATGATACGGCTGGAGGTAAAAATAAGTGGAAGCCAGGTGCTGGTAAAAGATTTTCTGAGGGTAAGAAGCCTGGTGGGGGAGGTGCTCCCGCTGATATAGTGTGTTACACGTGTGGAAAGCCGGGTCACAAAAGTTTCGATTGCAAGACTGAAGTAATGTGTTACCGTTGTGGGAAGAAAGGTCATATGGCGTCTAACTGTGATCGTAAGGAATCAGTGTGTTTCAATTGTGGCGAAGCTGGTCACTTTAGTTCTAAATGCACCAAACCAAAGAAAGAGAAATCCAATGGAAGAGTTTTCGCGCTGGCAGGCTCAGAGGGGCCCAATGAGATTCGAGGTACTTGTTTTATTTATGGTTCCCCTTTAGTTGCTATAGTTGATACTGGTGCTACGCATTCTTTTATTGCTGCTGTTTGTGCTGAAAAGTTAAATCTAATACTGTCTGATATGAAAAGGGAAATGGTTATCGACACTCCGGCTAAGGGTTCGGTGACTACTTCTCTATTGTGTGCTAAGTGTCCTCTGTCAGTATTCGGCAGAGATTTTCTGGTTGACCTTATATGTTTGCCTTTGGGAGGGTTGGATGTTATTCTTGGTATGGACTGGTTAGTGGATAACCATGTGCACATCAACTGTTTCAGCAAGTCTGTGAGTTTCTTTCCTCCTGGGGAGGAAAAGTCTGTTTTGTTGTCTGGGGATCAGCTGCATAAGGTAATGAACGATGGTGGTCAACTATTTGCTTTGATGGCGTCTATGTCTGCTGAAAACCAAGCTATGGTTGAAGGGTTGCAGGTGGTGTGTGAGTTCCCTGCGGTGTTCCCTGATGAGATTCCTAGTGTGCCACCAGAGAGGGAAGTAGAGTTCGGGATTGACCTTGTGCCTGGTACTAGGCCGGTATCCATGGCACCGTACCGGATGTCAGCTTCTGAGTTATCTGAGTTGAAGAAGCAGTTGGAAGAGCTACTTGAAAATAAATTTGTGAGACCTAGTGTGTCGCCATGGGGAGCTCCGGTTCTGTTAGTAAAGAAGAAAGATGGGAGTATGCGCCTGTGTGTGGATTATAGACAGTTGAACAAGGTAACTATTAAAAATAAGTACCCTCTTCCGAGAATTGATGATCTGATGGACCAGCTGGTGGGTGCTAAGGTTTTTAGCAAAATTGATTTGAGGTCAGGGTATCATCAAATTAAAGTAAAAGACGAAGACGTCCAGAAGACAGCGTTCCGAACGAGGTATGGACATTATGAGTACTCTGTGATGCCGTTTGGTGTCACCAATGCACCAGGGGTGTTTATGGAGTACATGAACCGTATCTTCCATAGTTACTTGGATCGATTTGTGGTAGCTTTTATAGATGATATTCTGGTATACTCCAAGTCTGAGGGGGAGCATGCAGAGCACTTGAGATTGGTGCTTGAGGTATTGAAAGAGAAGAAGCTTTATGCTAAGTTGTCCAAATGCGAGTTCTGGCTGCATGAGGTAAGTTTTCTGGGTCATATTATTTCTAGTGATGGCATAGCTGTGGACCCCGCCAAGGTTGATGCAGTGTTGCAGTGGGAGAGCCCAAAGTCTGCGACTGAGATCAGGAGTTTCTTGGGATTGGCTGGTTACTACAGGAGGTTCATAGAGGGTTTCTCAAAGCTAGCCCTTCCGTTGACTCAATTGACGTGTAAAGGGAGAGTTTTTGTGTGGGATGCTAAGTGTGAAGAGAGTTTCCAAGAGTTGAAGAAGAGATTGACAACATCTCCGGTGTTAGTGTTGCCCGTGCCGGATCAACCGTTTGTGGTATATTGTGATGCTTCCAGAATGGGCTTAGGGGGAGTATTGATGCAGGATGGGAAGGTAGTCGCTTATGCGTCCAGACAGTTGCGGACTCATGAGAAGAACTATCCTACTCATGATTTGGAATTGGCTGCTATTGTGTTTGCGCTAAAGATTTGGAGGCACTATTTGTATGGCACTAGATTCGAGGTATTCAGCGACCACAAGAGTTTGAAATACTTGTTTGATCAGAAGGAGCTGAATATGAGGCAGAGGCGTTGGTTAGAGCTGCTGAAAGACTATGATTTTGGCTTAAACTATCACCCCGACAAAGCTAATGTCGTGGCTGATGCTTTGAGTCGAAAGACTTTGCATATGTCAGCAATGATGGTAAAAGAGTTGGAGTTGATTGAGCAATTCCGTGATATGAGTCTGGTTTGTGAAATGACACCGCGAAGTGTTAAGCTGGGTATGCTAAGGATTGGTAATGACTTCTTGGTTAGTATCAGAGACGCCCAGAAATTAGATGTGAAGCTAGTTGACTTGTTAGTTGCGGGTGATCAGAATGTGGATGGGGATTTCAGGTTGGATTCCCAGGGTGTGTTGAGATTTAGAGATAGGATCTGTATTCCCGATGATGTTGAGATGAAGAAGATGATCCTGGAGGAGAGTCATAGGAGCAAGCTAAGTATTCATCCAGGGGCTACAAAGATGTACCATGACTTGAAGAAATTATTCTGGTGGCCTGGTATGAAGAAAGATGTAGCACAGTTTGTGTATGCCTGTTTGACTTGCCAGAAGTCAAAGGTTGAGCACCAGAAGCCTGCGGGGTTGATGCAACCTTTAGATGTTCCGGAATGGAAATGGGATAGCATTTCCATGGATTTTGTGACTGGGTTACCAAGAACCGTTCGGGGGTTTGATTCTATTTGGGTGATCGTGGATAGGTTGACGAAGTCTGCCCACTTCCTTCCTATCAACATCACATATCCGGTATCGAGATTGGCTGAGATATATATTCAGGTGATTGTAAAGTTGCATGGTGTTCCGAAGAGTATTGTATCTGACAGAGATCCGAGGTTTACTTCGGAGTTTTGGGGGAGCTTGCAGGAGGCATTGGGGTCCAGATTGAGGTTGAGTTCAGCCTATCATCCTCAGACTGATGGGCAGACAGAGAGAACCATTCAGTCATTGGAGGACTTATTGAGATCGTGTGTTTTGGAGCAGGGAGGTGCGTGGGATACACACCTTCCATTAATTGAGTTTACTTACAACAACAGCTACCATTCAAGTATAGGGATGGCTCCTTACGAGGCACTGTATGGGCGGAGGTGTAGAACTCCTGTGTGCTGGCATGAGTCTGGAGAGAGTGTTGTTCTTGGACCCGAATTGGTGAGAGAGACTACAGAGAAGATAAAAATGATCAGGGAGAAAATGAAAGAGTCTCAAAGTCGGCAAAAGAGTTACCAGGATAGAAGAAGAAAGGATTTGGAATTTCAGGCTGGTGAGCATGTTTTCTTGAGAGTCACGCCTATGGCTGGTGTTGGGCGTGCACTTAAAGCAAAGAAGTTGACTCCTAGATTTATTGGGCCGTACCAGATCACCGAGAGGGTCGGAAAGGTTGCTTATAGGGTGGCTCTACCACCTAACCTTTCGAACTTGCACGACGTATTTCACGTGTCGCAACTTCGGAAGTACGTTCCGGACCCGTCTCATGTGATCCATATGGATGATATTGAGGTGCGAGATAATCTCACTGTGGAGACTATGCCAGTGAGGATTGATGATAGAGAAGAGAAGGTGCTGAGAGGGAAAAACATTGCTTTAGTAAAGGTGGTGTGGTTGGGAGCTACTGGCGAGAGCATGACTTGGGAGCTGGAGAGTAGGATGCGGGAGTCCTATCCAGAGCTATTTGACTCAGGTATGAATTTCGAGGACGAAATTTCCTAAGTGGGGGAGAGTTGTAACACCCTAAAATAATTTAAATAAGTAATTGATTAAATTATTTAAAGTGTTGCACTAATTCTTTTATTATATTATAATATAGCATTTTATTTTAATTGAAGGGGATGGCATCGGAAATATCATAATTGCAAGTGACGGCCCAAGAAGCCCAAGCCCGTTCGCTTAGGCGCTCCTTAGGCGCTAGGGGTCTAGGTTGCGCCCCAATTGTGCCAAAAGTGAGCAAGTGAGTCGAAGGAGAGAAGAAAAGAAAGAAAGTCGAAGAGAGGAGAAGAGAAGGGAGGAGGCGACTTCAAGCTAAGGAGTTAGGGTTTGTGCACCTTGATCCTAGGTAAGGGTTCCTAATCTTTATGATTCGATTTCCTTTCTCTATCAAGTGCTTAGGTTTTCGTTTTTCCCTAACCCTTCCTATTTTTGTTCAATTCGCGAATGGTCCAAGAGATAGAGAGAGAGGACGTGTTCGTGAATAAGGGAAGAAGAAGGAGAAGAATTCTTGTTGCGGTGGTTTGTCGGTGCTTCGGTGGAAAGAGCTCTAGTTCGTCATAATCAAGGTTAGGGGAGTCTCACTCTATAATAGAGAGTATAATAGGGTGTATGTAAACCATAGGATCCCACTTGACATTATTTTGTTAATTGTTAGATTGTTTAGGTTAGTTGAAATTGATAATTAGTGTGATTGATTCGATTTCCTATGCTAATGTTAGATTACATGTGTTGGTTTTATGCCTTGTTGTGTCCTTAATGCATGAATGTGAGAATGAATGATTGGTATGAGCATAATGTATTTTGTGAATTGTTGTTGTGAATTGTTTTGGAAATTTGATGTTTAGTAGATGTTGGGTCACATGGGCGCCAAGTGCCTAGGGAAAATAGCGCTCTGTGTACTGTAGCAGTGGGTTTGGGTTGCGTTGCGTGTGTTGTTTTGCTGCCTGGGCGTGCGTGTGTTGCTGTCTGGGCGCCTGTGCTGCCCAGAATGGCGCCTGGGCGCCTGTGTCCCATGGAGTGTGCGCCTAGGGGTGGTTTATGTGAAGCTCAATTTCTAAACAGTTTTTACCGAGCCAAATTTTGTATTCACCTGACCAAATTGTATTTAAAACACTTTGGCTAAGGAATTTCCAGATTTGCACTTGTGGTTTTGAAATGGTCCTATTGGGCATTGTTTTGGCTTGTCTAAGGGGTGCCTTGTGTGCACTTCAATTTCTAAACAGTTTTTACCGAGCCAAATTTTGTATTCACCCGACCAAATTGTATTTAAAACACTTTGGCTAAGGAATTTCCAGATTTGCACTTGTGGTGTTGAAATGGTCCTATTGGGCATCGTTTTGGCTTGTCTAAGGGGTGTCTTGTGTGCACTTCAATTTCTAAACAGTTTTTACCGAGCCAAATTTTGTATTCACCTGACCAAATTGTATTTAAAACACTTTGGCTAAGGAATTTCCAGATTTGCACTTGTGGTTTTGAAATGGTCCTATTGGGCATCGTTTTGGCTTGTCTAAGGGGTGTCTTGTGTGCACTTCAATTTCTAAACAGTTTTTACCGAGCCAAATTTTGTATTCACCTGACCAAATTGTATTTAAAACACTTTGGCTAAAGAATTTCCAGATTTGCACTTGTGGTTTTGAAATGGTCCTATTAGGCATCGTTTTGGCTTGTCTAAGGGGTGTCTAGTGTGCAATTCAATTTCTGAGCATAATTTACTGAGCCAAATTTTGTATTCACCTGACCAAATTGTATTTTAAGCACTTTGGCTAAAGAATTTCCAGATTTTCACTTGTTGTTTTGAAATGGTCCTATTGGGTGTAGTTTTGACTATGTTATGGTGCCTAGGGGTGAGCTGTGAGTTCTGAACATATTTTTCCTAGCCAAATTCTGTATTCACGTGACCAAATCCCATTTAGAACATTTTGGCTAGAGCGGTTTTTAATTTTTAGGTGACCTAATATGGTTGTGCGTTGGGTGTTGTGTTGGGCGCCAAGTGTGCCGCCCAGGGCGCCAAGTAGTGCGTCCGTGCTTTGTCTTTTGGCTTCGGTCCTAATGGTAACAGATTGGTCCCTAGAGCTAGCTTAGTCATAGAGACGTGATTGAGATGAGAAAATAATGTGTTGATTGATGATGAGGCCATGGGGGCTAAAACTAAGATTAATTAAAGATGTCATATAGGATACATGGGCCGTGTTGTTAAGAATTATGATTGTGGAATTGTCATGGAGTCTCATGCATACATAAGGCTGCGGTCTGAGTTTTAAATTAAGATGATAAGGCTGCGGTCTGAGTTCTAAATCAAAATGATAAGGCTGCGGTCTGAGTTGATATTATGTTGATAAGGCTGCGGTCTGGGAAAATGGTACCACATGCATAACTGGTATTGCATACATCCTCATGATAAGCATGCGAGTTGGTGATTGTAGGAACTATGTTATTGTATGACTGTATGAGTGTGATGCTATGATGGAATATACTTCTTATTATAGTCTTTATTATGTAGTTGAGACTCACCCTTCTGTTGTTGTTTACCATAGGTAGTCCTGAGTGAAGGCTTACTCCTTTCACTCCCGAGTCGGTCTGCTCTGATACGTGACACCTAGGGGGTTGGCTTAGGATTTCTAATGTTATTTAATTGTTGTTGAATTTTGTATGCATTGATCTAATGATTTTCCGATGAGGCCGTTGTTTGGCATTTTGAGATTATGTTATTTTTCCGCTGCGAGACATCTAAATTATAATGTGTGGATTCTGTTGGTAAAATCAAGAGTACCCTAATTTATTAAATGGTGTTGCGTATTGTAAAGGTATAAGGAAGGCTTAGACTGATTTGATCGTTGTTAGATTAAGTACGTGTGTAGCATTCCATTCAAAAAGAAATTTTGAAACTCTGATCTCTATGAAAAATAGCCGGGTAGAATGGGGTGTTACACCCACCTTCTCTGCCTGTTATTCAACTCCTTCTGATCAAACAAATACTTCAAGCTTTTATGATCACTAAAGACTTCGAAACGGGACCCATACAGGTAATGTCTCCAAATCTTCAGTGCGTACACAATAGCTGCCAACTCTAGATCATGAGTCGGATAATTCTCTTCATGAGTCTTCAACTGTCTGGAGGCATAAGCTACAACTTGTTGGTTCTGCATGAGAACACATCCCAAACCCTTCCCAGAAGCATCGCTGTAAATTTGAAAATCCAAAGACGGATCTGGAAGAATTAGGATTGGAGCAGAAGTCAACCTTGTAACACCCGTTTCTACCCCCTTTCATTTATAACAATTATCAGAGTGCACAAATTATTTTTTTTGAAACGGAATGCTACATTTACTTCAAAAACACGTCAATTGTTTAACTTAAATTAAAATCATTACGTGGCATCTTGGGCGGCCATTACTCAAAAATATGGTTACAACGTTAAAATAAAATCCAACAAGTCGTACAAGACAAAATCACTATCTAATAAGACGCCCCCCAGGTGCTACGTATCAGAGCGACTCGAACTCAAGGGAATGAAGGTCAAAGCCTTCAAGTACGGTTACCTGTAAAGTAAAAATCAACAAAAGGGGTGAGTCTCAAACCCTATAATAAAGTACATAAGGAGTAGTATGTACGAATACAGGACTACATCAATCACAGCAATATTCACTTTAATCACCAGTTCAGTCAATCGAAATTTATCACCAATTCATCACCAACTAAATATTCACCAAACAATCACCAAATAAAAGTAATCACCAAACAATCACCAAATAAATAATCACCAAAACATTTGTAACACCCCTTTTTACCCGTCACTTTGTTTATAAAAATCAGAGTTTAAAAATTTCGTTCATAGGGAATGTTACACATGCTTCACCAAAACATCGCTTATCAATTTTAAAAACAGTTCAACTCAGTATTCATGCGTTCACGTAGCACATCACCAATAAAGAATCTCTAGCCTCAATTTAGCGTCGCTTATAAAACTCAACATAACAAAACAAACTACGCTGCGGAAAATAATAAAACATAACTGAAGAGTCCACATGGACATAACAACCAGAAAATCATTAATAAAAATATCGAGTTCGTTTCCCCCCTGAGTGCAACGTATCAGAACATGACGACTCGACTCAAGAAGTGAAGCTAAGGCATTCACTGGGAATCACCTGCACGTTACCAACACGGGGGTAACATTCAAACAAGAAAGGGTGAGCATCATTTCAGTCTATATAATAGAAAATATGATAAGGACTAATCATAGGCTACGCACTAGAACAATCAGCTTCCAATACACTAAACATCCACATCACAGTCATCATTCACATCATTTACAAACACTCATCTCATGTCATGTAGACTTATGAAAATGCAACCCACTCGCGGGCATATGCATGAGGTACCTTTTCACAAAACGTCGCTTAGCCACTCAGGCCTCATCATCACTTAGCCACTCAGGCCTCAAAACGTCACTGGTTTTATGCATATGGGCATGAGACACTATGACATGCACCACTTACAACACACAATCACACAATTACTCAAATCATAGTCAACAATGTGACCCGTCACTTACCGGTTTACTCGCACGGAGCACAGCACCTGTCAAATTCATAATCATCACACAACGTCACTTGGCCATTTAGACCTTAACATCACTTAGCCCTTCGGGCCCCAAACGTCACTGGTTTTTCATCGACACTCACACATAAACATCAATCAACTCAAACCATAACCACTGAGGGCAAAAACGTCATTTGACTAACCACTAAGGGCATCCTCGTCATTTACACATCATTATCTACAACTTTGGCCACTAGGGGCAAAACAGTCTTTTACACGTCATAACTAATAATAAATAGCCACTAAGGGCAAAACAGTCATTTAACTAGCCCCGGGAGCATCATCGTCAAAATCATCATTTTTGACATTACTTCGCTAAAACTGTTGTTTATACACTAAAAGGGATTTTTAAAGAGCTTCATATCATTTTTCAATGTCATTGGGACGGTCACTGGGGACGGCCACTTGGGCTCCCACAAACAATCGGAAAATAACTATTTTTCATTTTAAAAATTAGACCCATAGATGGACAACGTGAAGAGCTTCACGACACTTTTTGAATCGTTCGAAACGGACGTCTGAGTCAAAAGTTATGATAAAAATAATTTTTGGAAAAATCAGGCAACATCCTGGGAACAGGCGCCTTAGGCGCCCAGGCAACCAGGCAACACGCGCACTGGCGCCCAGCGCCCAGGCGCGCAACACAACGCACACACGCAACACACAGGGCGCTCAGCGCCCAGCGCCTGGCGCCCAGGCGCAACAACGCGCAACACAGCGCAACACAACAGGACACGGGCGCCTAGCGCCCAGGCGCAACAACGCGCGCAGCACAACAAGCCACAGGCGCCCAGCGCCCAGCACAGGCGCCTAGCGCCCAGGAATCAGCAGCAACCCAGAATTTGTTCAACAATTTTTTTTTCAACACTAAAACTGAAAATCACCATTTTTTCCAGCAATTTTTCAAAACACTAAAAACTGATTTTTAGCAATTTAACTCATAAAAACCTTATAATCTTCAACACCCAAAATAACGCATAATCTAATCAATTGATAAAATTCTTTTGGAGCACTAACATCATCATCACTTTGGCACCTAAGCGCCTATACACCCATTCATCCCAAAATGCGAAAATCACCATCATTCCAACATACCAATCATAAGTCCATGAACGCACAAATGTCAAAATCATCCAAACACATATGTAACACGCATTATCTCAAGGTTCAATCACCAATTAAATTCGCATATGGCAACACATAAACATATATATAAAGATCATCACCATGGCAAATCAAGAATATCAAGAACATCAAGAAACATACGGTTCCAATACAAACCCTAGATCTAGAACCCATCATATGAATTATTAGATAGAATGATAGAGCTCCCCTAACCTCGAAGTGGAAGAATAGGCGCCCCCGAGACGATCATGAACGGAACCACGGCAACGGAATCACGTTCTTCTCTTCTCCTTGAAGCTTGCGCCTTCCTCCTCCCTCCCTCTACTCTCTACGGCGCCCTCTTTCTCTCCTCCTCTCTATTCTCCATATTTTTTTTTTCCAAATGATCACCAAAAAACCCTAACCCCTAGGCACCACTTCGCATATGATTGATTCATGGGCTTGGGCTTCTCACTTAAGCCCAAGTCCATCTAATTTGGCACCTCCATCTTCTAATACCCCCTACACATTTTAATGTAATTTCTAATAATTAAATTATATCCACTTAATTAATTTAAATTCCTAAATACTTAATTAAATAATTTAATTAAATATTTAGGGTGTTACAACTCTCCCCCACATAGAATATTTTCGTCCTCGAAAATTTACTCCAACTCACGAAACGAAACCCAATCTTCTTGTCACTTCCAACCATCCCCGTCCATCACCCTTCTCCACATTGTTACTCTTAATTAGATGTTCTAATCTGAAGGTCATCAAAGTCACTCTCAACTACTCAAACCCGTGACACTTCACTTAGGCACTTTATGCTTCAACCACACTAGCTTCCACATACATTGATAACGCTGCAACACTGCACTTCGTCCCACTTATACTTCGATTCCCATATACTTCGACCCACTTATAGTCAGGTAACCACATCTCGGCTCTTATGTCATCCTACACACCTAACCTTCATTCTCTTCTTGTTTCTTTGGTCCTCTCACACTATGATCGAACTTAGCTACGACTACAACACCCATTCACTTGAAATTGGCGCGACACCCATTAAAGTACTTCAACGAAAGTGACAACACCAACCACGACATCTTTGCGCTGAGAGTTCCTCAACTCCCATTTTCCCTCCTAGGTCCTTCATAGGACCGACTCATCAACAACACATCATAACTTCACCAAAGTGAAGCACACATCACATCAATCACATCAATCACAATTAATTACGCGACTCCTTTGTCAATAAAGGACTAAGTCAACGTACATAGGGACCAAACAGCACATAAAATAAAATGATACATAATAAAAAAAATCGAGACAGCAGCCTCTCACAATACAGTAACAGGACTAAAGAAAATAGGAAGACAGCCCTTTTCGAAATTTACGAAACGGCCCACTTGATTCAAGAAAACATCATTTTAATTTTAAGAACACGGCACTTTAAATTATTAAGAGAACAACACGTTATATTTGAGTGAACATCACATTTAAGTCGAAGAAAACAACACTCTAGATTGTAGAGAACAGTACACTTTAATGTGCGAAAACAGCAGCAAATACGGCAACATTCACGACATAAAAATGGCACACTATTAATCTCAAACAAAACAGCATCTTTAAACAATATAAAAACGGCGAACTATTATTTTCAAAACGAAACAGCAACTGTAAACAATATAACCAACTCTTTAACTTTGGGAAAAGCACGTTAATTTTTGTAAACAGTGGTCTTTTAGCGCGCAACAACAGCCAAACACGGAGCGAAAATAATACTTCTTTTTAGCGCGCAACGGCAGTGGAAACAGCACGTTTACAACATAAAAATAGCGCTTCATTTTCGTAAAACAGCAATACGATTATTTCATAAAAAACAGCAACTCATCTCATAGAAATAAACTGCAACACAGCAACTCATTTTTAAGCAAACCGCAGCATTCTTATGTAGCAAACAGCAGCATTTTATTTTGAAAAAACAGCAAGACAGCAACTCTTCACAGCATAAAAACAGCCCCCTCTTATTTTCAAAAGCAAGGCAACAACTTTGAACAATATAAGACAGCACACTATTCATTTAAAAAAAATAGAACAGCGACCTGAAACACTGTCAAACAGCACACCATTTATTTTAAATACAATTGTAACTTTGATTTCTTTGAAAACATCAAATCCAATCATCAACTCTACGAACCATTATCAATTCAATTCAATTCGATTCAATTTAATCATCACTTTATATTTTAGAAAAAAAAGAAAAAAAAATACACTCTTTTCTTTTAGAAAATACCACATTTCAAATGGAGAAAACATCACATTTTAAGCTGAGGAAAAACAGCACCTACAAAAACAGCGCTTAAAACAAAACTGCGCATAGAAACAGCATGCAAAACCGAGTGAATAACAACAACCCATTTACTTGTAAATACAGTAGCTCATATATCTAATTTAAACAATGAAGCGGCAACACCTTTTCAACATAAAAACAGCTTACTATTATTTTCACAAACAAACAGCACTTTAAACAATGTAAAAACAACACACCATTGTTTCCAAACAAAACGGCAACTCGAAACAGTGTAAAAACAGTACACTATTTATTTTTAAAACAACACAGCAACACATACACACAATTAGAATTTGGCGCCTATACACCCGTGGGGATGTATAGAATACATACTTTCAAAACATTTAATTTTCTTTTTAAAACGTCTCAACTCATTGTATTCACACGTCAGAACATACGAATTAATTATTAAAATTTATAACACATCATACTCCTCATCTTAATTCAACCTCAATCAGCATCAAACATCAAGGCACGAAATTACACGTGACAACATCAACATCACAATGTACTCAATTCCTCATCAATTTTACAACTACTCGTCAAATCACAACAATACTAAAAACACCCAAAGGCAAACAAACAAAATTCACCACAAAGTCTTCGTCGAAAATCGACGAGAGACACAGAAAACACACCAAGCAACACATTACAGTCATACACAAAGTACTCAGAGTAAATACACACATAGCAGCAATAAGACACTAAGCAGCGCCAGTAACAACAATAGCAGTCATACCGTCTGACCAATTTAGCTAATCACTGCAACACAAATTATGGTTAGAACGAGTACCAAGACTCGAGAGATAGCTAGACTCGACACTGGACAACTTGGCCTGACAGACCGAACTGCTCTGATACCACTAATGTAACACCCCTTTTTACCCGTCACTTTGTTTATAAAAATCAGAGTTTAAAAATTTCGTTCATAGGGAATGTTACACATGCTTCACCAAAACATCGCTTATCAATTTTAAAAACAGTTCAACTCAGTATTCATGCGTTCACGTAGCACATCACCAATAAAGAATCTCTAGCCTCAATTTAGCGTCGCTTATAAAACTCAACATAACAAAACAAACTACGCTGCGGAAAATAATAAAACATAACTGACGAGTCCACATGGACATAACAACCAGAAAATCATTAATAAAAATATCGAGTTCGTTTCCCCCCTGAGTGCTACGTATCAGAACATGACGACTCGACTCAAGAAGTGAAGCTAAGGCATTCACTGGGAATCACCTGCACGTTACCAACACGGGGGTAACATTCAAACAGGAAAGGGTGAGCATCATTTCAGTCTATATAATAGAAAATATGATAAGGACTAATCATAGGCTACGCACTAGAACAATCAGCTTCCAATACACTAAACATCCACATCACAATCATCATTCACATCATTTACAAACACTCATCTCATGTCGTGTAGACTTATGAAAATGCAACCCACTCGCGGGCATATGCATGAGGTACCTTTTCACAAAACGTCGCTTAGCCACTCAGGCCTCATCATCACTTAGCCACTCAGGCCTCAAAACGTCACTGGTTTTATGCATATGGGCATGAGACACTATGACATGCACCACTTACAACACACAATCACACAATTACTCAAATCATAGTCAACAATGTGACCCGTCACTTACCGGTTTACTCGCACGGAGCACAGCACCTGTCAAATTCATAATCATCACACAACGTCACTTGGCCATTTAGACCTTAACATCACTTAGCCCTTCGGGCCCCAAACGTCACTGGTTTTTCATCGACACTCACACATAAACATCAATCAACTCAAACCATAACCACTGAGGGCAAAAACGTCATTTGACTAACCACTAAGGGCATCCTCGTCATTTACACATCATTATCTACAACTTTGGCCACTAGGGGCAAAACAGTCTTTTACACGTCATAACTACTAATAAATAGCCACTAAGGGCAAAACAGTCATTTAACTAGCCCCGGGAGCATCATCGTCAAAATCATCATTTTTGACATTACTTCGCTAAAACTGTTGTTTATACACTAAAAGGGATTTTTAAAGAGCTTCATATCATTTTTCAATGTCACTGGGACGGTCACTGGGGACGGCCACTTGGGCTCCCACAAACAATCGGAAAATAACAATTTTTCATTTTAAAAATTAGACCCATTGATGGACAACGTGAAGAGCTTCACGACACTTTTTGAATCGTTCGAAACGGACGTCTGAGTCAAAAGTTATGATAAAAATAATTTTTGGAAAAATCAGGCAACATCCTGGGAACAGGCGCCTTAGGCGCCCAGGCAACCAGGCAACACGCGCACTGGCGCCCAGCGCCCAGGCGCGCAACACAACGCACACACGCAACACACAGGGCGCTCAGCGCCCAGCGCCTGGCGCCCAGGCGCAACAACGCGCAACACAGCGCAACACAACAGGACACGGGCGCCTAGCGCCCAGGCGCAACAACGCGCGCAGCACAACAAGCCACAGGCGCCCAGCGCCCAGCACAGGCGCCTAGCGCCCAGGAATCAGCAGCAACCCAGAATTTGTTCAACAATTTTTTTTTCAACACTAAAACTGAAAATCACCATTTTTTCCAGCAATTTTTCAAAACACTAAAAACTGATTTTTAGCAATTTAACTCATAAAAACCTTATAATCTTCAACACCCAAAATAACGCATAATCTAATCAATTGATAAAATTCTTTTGGAGCACTAACATCATCATCACTTTGGCACCTAAGCGCCTATACACCCATTCATCCCAAAATGCGAAAATCACCATCATTCCAACATACCAATCATAAGTCCATGAACGCACAAATGTCAAAATCATCCAAACACATATGTAACACGCATTATCTCAAGGTTCAATCACCAATTAAATTCGCATATGGCAACACATAAACATATATATAAAGATCATCACCACGGCAAACCAAGAATATCAAGAACATCAAGAAACATACGGTTCCAATACAAACCCTAGATCTAGAACCCATCATATGAGTTATTAGATAGAATGATAGAGCTCCCCTAACCTCGAAGTGGAAGAATAGGCGCCCCCGAGACGATCATGAACGGAACCACGGCAACGGAATCACGTTCTTCTCTTCTCCTTGAAGCTTGCGCCTTCCTCCTCCCTCCCTCTACTCTCTACGGCGCCCTCTTTCTCTCCTCCTCTCTATTCTCCATATTTTTTTTTTTTCGCAAATGATCACCAAAAAACCCTAACCCCTAGGCACCACTTCGCATATGATTGATTCATGGGCTTGGGCTTCTCACTTAAGCCCAAGTCCATCTAATTTGGCACCTCCATCTTCTAATACCCCCTACACATTTTAATGTAATTTCTAATAATTAAATTATATCCACTTAATTAATTTAAATTCCTAAATACTTAATTAAATAATTTAATTAAATATTTAGGGTGTTACAACATTCGCCAACTGTATGTTTAATGTATGAGATGCAACCCAAAACTCCACTGGGCATATGCATGTGGATCCATTCACCAAAAATGAGCCTTGAGGGCATTCACCAAAATTTATAATAAGGCCGAAGCCCGAGGCCGAAGCCTATTCACCAAAGATCATGCATATGATTATGCGACACCATGACAATGCATCACACACCAGAATCACCAAATAAAAGTATGCCATAGCATATTCACCGACAGTTGGTTTATTCACCCACACCCAAAAGAGGATCACATACCCCATTCACCAACAATAATATACGCCATATATATATATATTTGCAAACCACACTGTTACACAGCACATTACTTTCACCGTGACAACACCATTTAAAATTACAAGGAACAGTACCTTAGTCTCATGACGAACACCAACATTTTATTTAAAAAGGGACAGTAGCGATTTCCAATCCAAACAACAACTAGTACACAGTCACTTGGGACTTTCAGAAAACGACCGGGGAAAAATATTAATTTTTGATTTTGGCCTGGACAACCAGATAGACAATTAAATGAGCTTCGTAACGCACTTTGAACCACCTAAAACGGACACCCGAGTCAAAAGTTACGTTAAAAACAAAACCGGAAAAATACTTAGACATCCTGGAAACTGGCGCCCAGGCGCTGGGCGCCCAGGGGCAACACAGCTCTTGGCGCATGGGCGCTTGGCGCCCAGGAAACAGCAACACGCGCTTAGGCGCTGGCGCCCAGGAAAAACTGGCGCAGGGCGCCTAGCGCCCAGACACAGGCGCAGGAAAACTGGCGCAGGGAACACAGCGCCCATGCACAAGGCGCCTTGCCAAAACACGCCATAAGACTCCTTTAGCTTCGAAATTAATTTTTCACGAGCCAAATGCTCAGAATAAGTGAACCCAACAAAGATTTTGGCAAAATGTGACACGCCTCTTTGGCGCCCATGGACTAGGCGCCTAAGGCCAGGACAAACCACAACTCCTATGACTCCAAAAATTGTTTTACACAAGCCATTTAGCTTGGACATGAAAACCCAGTATCAATTTTCGCAAAATGAACAACATAAAATTGGGGCCCTTGGCGCCCATGACACAAGGCACACGGCCAAATTTTTGACCCAACACCAGAAACTGACTCTTTTTGTGCCCAGGAACCCCTATACCAAATTTGAAAGCAAACCGAACACCCAATCTCCGGGACCCCCGGTTCCCTTGGTGCCTAGACACGAGCAACACAATTCTGCAACACAGACACAGCACATGGAAAACTGGCGCAGAGGCAACATTCTGTGCAACACAGCACACAAAAACTGGCGCAGAGGCAACATCCTGCGCAACACACCCAGACACAAAAACTGGCGCAGAGGCAACATTCTGCGCAACACACCCAGACACAAAAACTGGCGCAGAGGCAACATTCTGCGCAACACAACACACAAAAACTGGCGCAGAGGCAAAATGCTGCGCAACACAGCCAGTTTTCCAGCAACATCAAAAACACCTAAAAACTAACTTTTGCCAATTTCAAAACATCAAAATATACTTTTTGACACACCCAAAATTCCAGCAACATCAAAACACAACAATGGCGCCTTATGCGCCTATAGCATCCGAAACGTCAAATTCGACAACAACCACATGAACATATGGAGCCTTATGCGCCTATAACACAACAATTGAATTTTTGAGCAACACAATCCAATCAACTCGCACACCAATCACACCAAAAACGTCAATTTACATATTATGCACAAGAACAACATCAATTATACATTCATTCGAGCACTTGGCACGCAATTCTAAATTCATCACTTATATGAACAATTCGCAAAACATCAACAAGCCATATAGTGATCAATACATACATACAACTCATCAATATCAAAATCAATACAAAACGACATAGATCCTAACCCCTACATACATCCCATTATGATCCCTATTATAAGGCAAGACCCACCCTTACCTTAGTTTCACCGAAGACAGGGATCCCTCCACGTGCACACCGAGTAACCACAGCAACTGAGCTCCTCTCCTCTCCTATGGAAGTCGCGCCCCTCTCTTCTTCTTTCTTCTCCCTTAGTGCCGTTCTTCTCTTTTCTTTCTCTCTTCTCACGCTCTCTCCTTTCTCTTCTCTCAACTCACGCTTTCTTTTCTTTTTTCACAAAATGAGGCGCCACTTCACTAACCTAGCGCCTAGCAGCTCAAGTCTACGGGCTTGGGCTTGGCACACTGGGCCAATCATAACACCTCCGAAGTACCAACACCACCCCATTCAGATAAATAAAATAATATATTAATAACTAAAACCACCCAATATTATTATTATTATTATTATCACCAACTCCTATTTAATTAATTAAATAAATACTAAATAACTATTTAATTAATTTCGGGGTGTTACAACTCTCCCCCACTTAGATTATTTTCGTCCTCGAAAATTCGCATCAACATCTCCCTAACTCACCGGCTGGCTACGACAATTGACATCCTCACGGTTATGCTCTAACTAGTCCGTACCCACGATTACAATTAATTCACCCAACAACAAACAACAAAACTCGCAACAAGGTCTCTGTCGAAGATCGACAAGGGACACAAAGAACACACCAGGCAACATAAGACTAATCAGAGAAAACAACACAAGACTTAAGCATTCACAACATTCAGCAGTATTAAAACAGTGAGCGGCATCGGTATCGACAATAGGTTTAGCGGAAAACTTTAACGAAACACATACCTCCGAAATGATCATCATTCTTCAGAAGACTCAGTGCCCACCAAGGCAAACACCCTCCCACTAGACTTCTCTTTCTTCGGCTTGGAACACTTGGTACTAATATGTCCCATCTCCCCACAGTTGTAGCAAACAACGTCTCTCTTCTCGCACTTAGCAGCTACGTGACCTTCCTTGCCACACTTGAAACACTTGTAGGCCATGCAATCGGGACTCTTATGCCCCGGCTTACCACACTTGTGACACACAATGCCCGCAGTAGCGTCTCCCCCACTTGGCTTCCTGCCCGAACTCTCCTCTCCCTTGCCCTTACCACCTGAAACATCATAGGGTTTCCCCCTAAACTGAGAATTTCTTTTCTCCTTCACAGCCTTGTAAGCAGCAGAACTGTCTTCCTCATAGATCCTACACTTATCAACCAATCTAGCGAAGACCCGAACCTCTTGATATCCAATTGCTTTCTTTATATCAGGACGTAGACCACTCTCGAACTTGACACATTTTGAAAATTCAGAATTGGCATCATTAGCATAATAAGGACAAAATTGGGCCAGCTCCTCAAACTTGGCGGCATAATCAGCCACAGTCTTGTCTCCCTGCTTCAGCTCTAAAAACTCCACTTCTTTCTTGGCTCGCACATCCTCAGGGTAGTACTTCCTCTTGAACTCTCTTGTGAAAACCTCCCAAGTCACTTCCTCACCAGCATCTCTTAACCTTCGCAACATTCCCATCCACCAGTCTTCAGCTTCCTCCGTTAACATATGAGTCCCAAACTTCACTTTCTGAGCTGGAGTACACTCCATGACACGAAAGACCCGCTCTATCTCCTTCAGCCATGACAACGCTCCATCCGGGTTGTACCGACCCTTAAAGGTGGGTGGGTTCTCTCTCTGGAATGTGGCCAAATTGCGCGTCCCGTCATTAACAACACCGGGTATATTACCCATCACCCCGGCTATAGCCTGCAAGGCAGCCGCAAGTGCAGCATCGTCCCGTCTGGCCATTCTAGCACTGCAACAGAAAACAGAATTCAGAAACGAGTAACAAACTCAATGTTACTCAACACGACGACTCGACTACCGGCCGGACAGACCGAACTGCTCTGATACCACTATGTAACACCCGTTTCTACCCCTTTCATTTATAACAATTATCAGAGTGCACAAATTTTTTTTTTTGAAACGGAATGCTACATTTACTTCAAAAACACGTCAATTGTTTAACTTAAATTAAAATCATTACGTGGCATCATGGGCGGCCATTACTCAAAAATACGGTTACAACGTTAAAATAAAATCCAACAAGTCGTACAAGACAAAATCACTATCTAATAAGACGCCCCCCGGGTGCTACGTATCAGAGCGACTCGAACTCAAGGGAATGAAGGTCAAAGCCTTCAAGTACGGTTACCTGTAAAGTAAAAATCAACAAAAGGGGTGAGTCTCAAACCCTATAATAAAGTACATAAGGAGTAGTATGTACGAATACAGGACTACATCAATCACAGCAATATTCACTTTAATCACCAGTTCAGTCAATCGAAATTTATCACCAATTCATCACCAACTAAATATTCACCAAACAATCACCAAATAAAAGTAATCACCAAACAATCACCAAATAAATAATCACCAAAACATTCGCCAACTGTATGTTTAATGTATGAGATGCAACCCAAAACTCCACTGGGCATATGCATGTGGATCCATTCACCAAAAATGAGCCTTGAGGGCATTCACCAAAATTTATAATAAGGCCGAAGCCTATTCACCAAAGATCATGCATATGATTATGCGACACCATGACAATGCATCACACACCAGAATCACCAAATAAAAGTATGCCATAGCATATTCACCGACAGTTGGTTTATTCACCCACACCCAAAAGAGGATCACATACCCCATTCACCAACAATAATATACGCCATATATATATATATATTTGCATACCACACTGTTACACAGCACATTACTTTCACCGTGACAACACCATTTAAAATTACAAGGAACAGTACCTTAGTCTCATGACGAACACCAACATTTTATTTAAAAAGGGACAGTAGCGATTTCCAATCCAAACAACAACTAGTACACAGTCACTTGGGACTTTCAGAAAACGACGGGGGAAAAATATTAATTTTTGATTTTGGCCTGGACAACCAGATAGACAATTAAATGAGCTTCGTAACGCGCTTTGAACCACCTAAAACGGACACCCGAGTCAAAAGTTACGTTAAAAAAAAACTGGAAAAATACTTAGACATCCTGGAAACTGGCGCCCAGGCGCTGGGCGCCCAGGGGCAACACAGCTCTTGGCGCATGGGCGCTTGGCGCCCAGGAAACAGCAACACGCGCTTAGGCGCTGGCGCCCAGGAAAAACTGGCGCAGGGCGCCTAGCGCCCAGACACAGGCGCAGGAAAACTGGCGCAGGGAACACAGCGCCCATGCACAAGGCGCCTTGCCAAAACACGCCATAAGACTCCTTTAGCTTCGAAATTAATTTTGCACGAGCCAAATGCTCAGAATAAGTGAACCCAACAAAGATTTTGGCAAAATGTGACACGCCTCTTTGGCGCCCATGGACTAGGCGCCTAAGGCCAGGACAAACCACAACTCCTATGACTCCAAAAATTGTTTCACACAAGCCATTTAGCTTGGACATGAAAACCCAGTATCAATTTTCGCAAAATGAACAACATAAAATTGGGGCCCTTGGCGCCCATGACACAAGGCACACGGCCAAATTTTTGACCCAACACCAGAAACTGACTCTTTTTGTGCCCAGGAACCCCCATACCAAATTTGAAAGCAAACCGAACACCCAATCTCTGGGACCCCCGGTTCCCATGGTGCCTAGACACGAGCAACACAATTCTGCAACACAGACACAGCACATGGAAAACTGGCGCAGAGGCAACATTCTGTGCAACACAGCACACAAAAACTGGCGCAGAGGCAACATCCTGCGTAACACACCCAGACACAAAAACTGGCGCAGAGGCAACATTCTGCGTAACACACCCAGACACAAAAACTGGCGCAGAGGCAACATTCTGCGCAACACAACACACAAAAACTGGCGCAGAGGCAACATCCTGCGCAACACAGCCAGTTTTCCAGCAACATCAAAAACACCTAAAAACTAACTTTTGCCAATTTCAAAACATCAAAATATACTTTTTGACACACCCAAAATTCCAGCAACATCAAAACACAACAATGGCGCCTTATGCGCCTATAGCATCCGAAACGTCAAATTCGACAACAACCACATGAACATATGGAGCCTTATGCGCCTATAACACAACAATTGAATTTTTGAGCAACACAATCCAATCAACTCGCACACCAATCACACCAAAAACGTCAATTTACATATTATGCACAAGAACAACATCAATTATACATTCATTCGAGCACTTGGCACGCAATTCTAAATTCATCACTTATATGAACAATTCGCAAAACATCAACAAGCCATATAGTGATCAATACATACATACAACTCATCAATATCAAAATCAATACAAAACGACATAGATCCTAACCCCTACATACATCCCATTATGATCCCTATTATAAGGCAAGACCCACCCTTACCTTAGTTTCACCGAAGACAGGGATCCCTCCACGTGCACACCGAGTAACCACAGCAACTGAGCTCCTCTCCTCTCCTATGGAAGTCGCGCCCCTCTCTTCTTCTTTCTTCTCCCTTAGTGCCGTTCTTCTCTTTTCTTTCTCTCTTCTCACGCTCTCTCCTTTCTCTTCTCTCAACTCACGCTTTCTTTTCTTTTTTCACAAATGAGGCGCCACTTCACTAACCTAGCGCCTAGCAGCTCAAGTCTACGGGCTTGGGCTTGGCACACTGGGCCAATCATAACACCTCCGAAGTACCAACACCACCCCATTCAGATAAATAAAATAATATATTAATAACTAAAACCACCCAATATTATTATTATTATTATTATTATCACCAACTCCTATTTAATTAATTAAATAAATACTAAATAACTATTTAATTAATTTCGGGGTGTTACAAACCTAACCTTCAATTCTTGAAAACATTCCTCACAATCGGCATCCCATATAAACGGTTGGGCCTTACGAGTCAACCGGGTAAGTGGAAGAACCAGTTGTGAGAAACCTTGAATAAACCTCCTATAGTAACCAGCTAGACCCAAGAAACTTCTTATTTCTGTAACAGATGTTGGTCTTTCCCAGTTCAATACAGCTTCCACCTTACTGGGATCCACGGCAACTCCCGATTGGGAAATCACGTGTCCCAAAAACTTTACTTCCGGCATCCAGAAGTCACACTTCGATGGCTTAGCATACAATTTCTTTTCCCGGAGTACGTTCAGAACAATGCGGAGATGTTGGACATGATCCTCAATGGTCTTAGAGTACACCAAGATGTCATCAATAAAAACTACTACAAACTGATCGAGATAAGTATGGAATACTCGGTTCATGTAATCCATGAATACCGCTGGAGCATTAGTCAAACCGAAGGGCATTACTACGAACTCGTAATGTCCATACCTCGTACGGAAAGCTGTCTTCGGAATATCTAAGGCTCGTACCTTTATTTGATGATAGCCCGATCTCAGATCAATTTTTGAAAATACCACTGCACCTCGAAGTTGGTCAAGCAAGTCGTCTATCCTCGGCAATGGATATTTGTTCTTAATCGTCACCTTGTTGAGTTGACGGTAGTCGATACACAATCTCATGCTTCCGTCTTTCTTCTTAACTAGCAACACCGGAGCACCCCATGGAGAGGCACTCGGTCGGATGAACCTTTTTGATATCAATTCCTCAAGTTGGGACTTCAATTCCTTCAATTCTAAAGGAGACATTCTATAAGGGGCAATAGATATCGATCCTGTACCAGGAACCAATTCTATAGAAAATTCCACCTCTCGCTCAGGAGGTAAGGATGAAACCTCTTCTGGAAAGACATCTAGAAATTCGTTTACCACTTGTACAGATGACAAGTCTAAGCCCGTTTCAGTAGATGCAGACAACATAATAAGAATAGCTTTCGCACCTTGGAATAATGACTGGCTTGCTTCGGTGTAAGAGATCATCACTTCAGAATCTGTCTGTGTCAAGCCTACGGATTCGGAGGCGAAGCTAATGGTTCGATCAGCACAGTTGATAATCACATGATTTTCAGCCATCCAATTCATTCCCAGAACAATGTCCATACTTCTCATAGGCAAGCAAATAAATTTCACAACAAATTGTCTGTCCCCTATGACAAGTAGGCAATTTTCACACAACGATTGGGTCTGGACACGACCCTTGGCAGCAGTTAAAATAGTTATCGGTTCGGATAGCTCAGATAATGCTAAACCCAACCGATCGACACATGCTTGTGATATAAAACAGTGAGTTGCACCAGAATCATATAAAATATTGACTGAGTTATTAAAAAGAGATCCCGTACCCCTTAGGAGATTATCAGTAGGTGTGATGGTTCGAGCATCCAATGTGTTGATTCGCCCCTGCTTAGGAGCATTTGGTGCTCCTTGAAAGCTTTTCTTTGCTGGGCATTGATTTGCATAATGACCCTCTTCATCACAGACATAGCATCGATTGGATCTTTGCAGACAATCCCCAAGGTGATACCTTCCACACTTCGTACAATTTCTGCTCTTTGATGAATCGAAGGATTTCACCTGCTTCCCTTTATAATTACTTCCCTTGAATGGCCTGGATGGAGTAGAAGATTCAGCAACCTTTTTCTTACCCTTCCAATAGTCTTTCTTTTCAGCATACATTTTCCTCAGATCCTCCTCAGCAACATATGCTTGTTGCACTAAGGCAGGATAGTTAATCAAAGTGTAAGAACTGAGTCCTTGGCTCACATCCGCTCGAAGACCTTCTTTGAACATTTGCATTTTCCACATATCATTTGGGGCATACCTTCCCAACTCATAAAACTGAGACAGTCTTTCAAATTTAGCAGCATACTCCCCAACCGACATATCACCTTGCTTAAGATTTACAAACTCTGCTTGCTTACTCAGCTTCTTTACCGAAGGGAAATATTGCTTCAGAAACAATTCCTTGAAGTTGTCCCAAGTTAGGGGAGTTTCTTGGAGTTCCATCATTTGTCTTGCATTACACCACCAGGTGTGGGCATCTTCATCGAGCACATTTGCCGCAAATATTACCTTCTCTTCTTCCCCGCATTGCAAGGTTTGAAAAATTTTCTCCATTGAATCAATCCAATAGTAGGCGGTCATTGGATCCGACCCTCCCTTGAAAGTCGGGGGCTTCATCTTTTGAAATTGAAAATATGCCCGGTTAGGATCTTCCTGATGGGGTTGAACATTGGGCTGCTGCAGAGCCATTTGGTCATGCTGCATTTGCAACATATCCTGCATCATCTTTTGCTGATTCTCAATGATATTCTGCATCCATTCAAAGTTTGGATCAACAGGAGGAGGAACGCCTCTACCTCTTCTGGCCATGATTCTGCGAAATATGCACAAAGTATTAAGTTGATCAAGCTCAATGTCTAATAGCATACTAAGAAAATCACGACTGGAGAAAGTAAAGACCCTAACAGCTAAGTCCGACTAGGTCGAACCGCTCTGATACCAACTGTAACACCCCAGTATATTTAACTTGTAAAAATACCAAAGCGTACCAATATGTAAACATCAGAGATAATAATTTCCTGCTTAGACACTGAATACCATTATAAAATCTTTGCTGAAATATAACATAACCGTCTTATGTACAGATAAGACCATACGGTACTCAGACCATAAACTGTCAGCACTATGGTAGTCAGAGTCATACAAGAAAGCGGAAAAAGATAAACAAAACACTAATGCCATAGTGTTATGATACATGGACAACAGAAGGAAAATAAACTTAAACACAAAACTAAATCATCCTCCATCACCCGGGGCCACCTACTCGTGCCTCTGAGGTTTCTTCTGTCCCTGTTTATCTGTAAAACAACAACATTTAAACAGTGAGATACAATCTCAGTGAGTTCTACCGCGACCCCTACTAACACTCTCGGTCCAATTATGAAATGGTTTTGACTGTATACGGCATCGACTGCGCGAACGCTCCAAACCCGATGAACCGTATTAATTAACCTTTGACAGGTCATCGACTACGCGAACGCTACATACCCGATGAACCTGTTACAACCAAGTACGATACCGACTGCGCGAACGCTACATACCCGGTATTCGCACAACAAACAATTCAACACACCACCGACTGCGCGAACGCTACATACCCGGTGAACCACCTTACCAATAGTACTTTCCCTATTGCAAGAGGCCGAGGGTAAGGGTGCATGACTACCCCGCCTAGTATGTCTACATGGGTCGTCACCCAAACTCGATATAATATATATATATATATATATATCTACAGCACTATGAACCCACGGTCCATCAAATCAGACAATCAATGAAACACTTTAATTCCAAGTTTTATAAAATCCAAGTTCACACTCGCACTCTATTTGACCACTTTTCGACACAATTTTCAGTATCAAAAACAGTTCATTTTGCCTTAAAAATAGAATATTCAGTTAGGCCTCTGAATAAGCTTTAAAACGCATCTTAGAACACCTCAATCGGGTTCCCGGATCAAAAGTTATCGCAAAACGAAAAACAGTGTTTGGTTGCTGAAATTCTGCCAAATGGCGCTGGAGTCGCGCCTGGCGCGCGAGTTACGCGCGAACTGGCAGAAAGTTCTGTCCAATTGCGCTGAAGTCGCGCCTGGAGCGCAGGTGAGGCGCGAACAGGCAGAAAGGGGGGTCTGTTAAGACAGATTTTGCGATTTTCGCGAAATCCGCTATTCCGCTCAATTCCGATT